>ML321511.1:0-58728 GCA_005239505.1 Nicotiana paniculata | reverse complement strand
GAGGGTAGTCAGGCTCATGGAGGTCACCCGGTTGATCAACTCCAACATCCTCAACAGGTGCCTCATTGCCCCCTTGCTGGGCACCAACTTCTCGTCGCCCCCCACGACCTCGTGGGACACCTCTACCTCGTGGGGAACGCCTGCCACGTCGACCACTCTTTGGCGCCACTGGTGCCCCACGAATGTACTGCTCTGGCGCCACATAACGAGGCTCGTGTCCTAAGAGCTCATCATCTCAGGCTCGATGCAATGTCCGGGCAGCCATATCTGTAACCTGTCGGCATAGTCGTGCAAAATGGCCGCTCCCTCTCCGGTATGCTGCTGGATCTGCAATCCTAACTGGTGGAACATATGTAGGCCAATAGCCTGCACAACATGTAAAATATAAATTATGGAACGCTAGGTTAATGTGTGGTATGCCAGGCGTGCGGTGGCGATACAAGATGTGGGCGGCCAAACTGGCGAAGTACCCACTCGGTGGCATGATGCTCCACAATATCAAGGCACATCGATAGGACGAAAGAGCTCCGCATAAGTCCGCCGACCGAGTAATAATCGGGAAATCCAACTATTAGCTCGTCGTTGTATGGCCTCCAAATGAACATTTTAGTAGCAACAGAAAATGTGAGTATACACAACACATATGAAGCGAGGCCAACTAAAATTAGGTATACATTTACCTTAGTTCCCTCCAGCAAATCCAACAAATCCCTGCACAAGGGGAGATTATGTCGAGCCTCATACTCTCCTCCATATCCCCGCCTATCAACCCACCTCCTAGATAGAGGGAGAAACGGAGGTGGTGCACCTGAAGCTAATGGTGGTAGAGGTGGCTGCAACTGCAGGAACCGCTCCTAGGCCCAAAGCTAACATACAAAGTGGACGTAAAATTAAATGGAACAGTATCCAACTTTTAATTGTTTTGATTTTCACTTCACCTTCTCTTTTACTTTTTTATTAAATGAGGGAAATGGCTCTAACCTCATCATATTTATTTCCGGTGCTCCAACCCCTCTTCATAGATTTGATTTTGTAGTCCATTACAAATACTACTATTTTATTTTAGTTATGTGATCTTTGTGGGTAAAAATGGACACTGACATTGTAGTTGAACCGAATGTCTCACTTGGCGACTCCAGACTTGAGTCCCCGGACCACAACCACTCAACGAGATTCAAAATGTCAAGGCTCGAAGGCCTTTGGGACATGGAACAATACTTTAAGGTTGTTCGTGTCCCTTTTGACGGCCAAGGCACAATGTCAACAATCTATCTCGTTGGGGATGCAAAGAATATTTTATCATGCACCCGTCATTTGACCCGCTGGTCCTAAACATGTCTTGCGCGAAGCGACCCACTTAGAAAAAGCTCTCATTTATGTTAGGGGAACACCAAAATGCAACTTCAATCGGATGCGGGTATCAAATCCCACCGCTGAGATGTCTA
The DNA here is from genome assembly GCA_005239505.1 of Nicotiana paniculata. Classification (NCBI taxonomy): domain Eukaryota; kingdom Viridiplantae; phylum Streptophyta; class Magnoliopsida; order Solanales; family Solanaceae; genus Nicotiana; species Nicotiana paniculata. Next base: position 57,283 of record ML321511.1, on the reverse strand, counting down.
GCGGATCCCTGGGCCTTGACGAATGACCGGCCACTTTTTACGTTAGAAGAGCAAAAGGCCTTTTTTTTAAAAGAACCACCTTATCAGTGTGCGGTTAGGTTTGACCCCGACCTATATATATCATATCACAAAAGAAGAAGAGAACATGGAAGAGGACATAAACCTTTGCTTCCAATACAAAGTGATGGTAGAATGAAATTTTTTCTAGAATTCCGACCCAACTATCAAATAAAAAGATTCTAGCTAATTTTAATTTAGAGAGGAATGATTCCATCGTCTGAGAACCGCAACAACTAATGTTTTTTCATCCCCAAAATAGAGGAATTGAAGTACTACTGTTTTTCAAGGTATAGAGATACACTAAACAACCCTTTTTGGTTTTCTAAAGTTGCTAGGGTGTAACTGTTTTTCGCCAGCCAATCAAAAAGGAAATCAGAAAATGATGACAACTTAACACAAAATCATGTTATCAACCCTTAAACATTAGTAAAATCACCAAATATGCACCACTTTCCCCAAAGGGTCAAAATTTAACTTACTTCAGTCACATGATAAGCAATGCCTTCTGCCAACTAACTCAAACTTATGCATTTCACAAAAAAGAAAGAAAGATCTCCAAACTCCAGTCCAGTCTCTAACAACACTTTCCCCTTTTTTACACCTTGGAAAGTGACCATTACAACAGCTTAGTACTTACCTAAGTAGTCAAGAATCAATAGGAACCAAAACCTAAAACGTGGAAAAACAAATTTAAAAGAAAGGAAAAAAGCAAGCAATAAGGAGGCTTCTCAATGTACTTATCCCGCCAACTTTTGTTCATCAGCTTAGAAAACCAACTTCCTACACAGGGCTGTTAAGAGGGTCGTTTTGCAGCCGAACTCGGCAAGGTCTTGGATCGTTTCGACTATCAAATCCTTGAATATCTGCCTTTCCATGTCCAAGACTGCCTCAGACATCTCCACCGGACAGTCTCCCCAACCACTGACAGTGTCTTGAGCCAGGTCTTTCTTGAGAACTTCACAAATGATCTCGACCAAGTTGTTACCATTTTCACGTTCTTGTATTCTTTGGAACTCGGTCCAAACATTCTCCACTGATGGCTTTGCGATAGATGAACCTGACCAGGAGAAAGCTTTCCAAGGGGGAAGTTGCCTGTTTCTATAAAGAATTTCAGTGATAGTGTCAAAGATCAGCTTTCTTTCGAGTATGGAGACTTTGGAGGTGTCCTTTCCGTTGAGATATTGCTGCTTCTCCAATAATAAAAATATATCAGATTCCTCAGGCAGATATTGGGAAGCTCTAAGGATGTCTGAAATGTAACTAAGATGAGAGTCATCCGTTGAATCGTCATTCTTTGATCGGACAGGTGAAAGTGCCGAGATCCATATTTCTTCCTCCGATTCCCCTGAAACATCTGATTTAGTTTTTAAGTAACATTAGCAAAAACCCAAGAAGAAACATGGCAAGCTTGTCTTATATATTTAACTTGCTACCAGTAGTGCTCAATAAATAACTTCCATATGCAGAGCAGGTATCCTAACCATTCTTAATCTCAATATTATGGTAATGCGTGTTACTTTTATCAACTTGGTAATTTCCTCCCGATGCTGCATTTTGCTCTTTTGTGGAAATACATGTTTAAACTAATGTAAAAATGTATTTGAGGAAAGATTTAAAATGAATAACCGGATGACTGTTTAGAAGACAAGAACCAGAGGGGGCAGGGTTATGTTATGTAAAACAAGATTTGATGAAAACATAACTGTTTACCTTTGAAATCGATGTTCCTTTTCATGATAGGTGAAGGGGAAGGTGAGTCGTCCCTGTAGAACGACGAGTCAAGAACTGACACCGGACTCGGTTGTGATTCAGGGGCATTCATCTCTGCTATGCTATTAAGCAGCTTATCGCACCTTTCCAAAAGGCTCCTTCCTTCATTGTAATCCTCCAAATTTGATCTCTATAATGCCATTTCAAGAAACAAGTAAAATCAAGTCATGAGTGATTACTGTATTTTCTCTTAAGATTAATTCAGTTACTTGATTTGTTACTATACCTCCGCATCAGTTTGAAAAGATGAGCTAACAGTGCTTTCAGAAACGGAAGATGACTCATCCTCAGCAACAAAGGTTGTGATCTTCTCTTTCTGCTTACTTTCTAACATTTCTCTCTTGTTTCTAGGTGATCCCTTTGTGACATTTTGCTCCAAACTGGTTCTCCTCGAGCTAAGCTTTGGTGATTGTACTGGAGAGACTCTTCGATTCTCAATTGGCTCTCCTGCTCTTCTACGAGTCTCTACATTCAAGTTCTTTGGTTTAGCCACAGAGTTAGAAAGCCTCACACTGTTTTCTCTTTGAGTTGGCGAGCCGGAATCTCTAGCTCTTAGTGGACTCCGAGCATTTCGTTCAGAAGTAGGTCGTTCCCGATATGGGCTCACCGATGGAAGACTTTCACTGGAGAGATTGGGTCTCCGACCAATGACATTTCGGTTTCTCATATTTGACGGGGGTGTACCATTTGCCATTCTTCTCTGGCTTGGTGAAACTGATCTTGAAGGCCTCATAAGGACTATTGGGGACTCGTCAGATGAGTAAGTTGGGTCGTATACAAAATTCCTGTGGCCAATCTGCTCCGATGGTCTTTTGGTATGTAGGAGCCCTTTGAGTTGCAAAGCCTCAAGGATTTGCTTCAACGTCTCAAGATCTTTAGAAGGCTCGTCAATTCCTCTCATCTTTAATCTCTTGTCTATCTCACCATAGAGTGAGACTGTCTGCTTTGGTTCTGGAAAAATGTCTGCTGTATCAAAGAAACATTTCCTGTGTTGAGGTGACTTCCACGGCGATGAACTTAAACTTCTGTTCGAAGCCTTTGGTCTTTCAATCTTCTCGTTCTTCAGAGGATATCCCATCCGGTCCATAGGTCTGGCATTTGACATTGAGCTTCTACGTTCACTCGCTGCATTGTCTTTCATTGCATTGTTTGATATGTTAGATCGAGGATGGTTTAGCTCTTTCAAATCCACATGGTTTCCGTCCACAAAACGGCCATTAAACAAGTCTCTTGAGACTCTGGATTCTGATGCAGATCTTCGCAGCTCTGCTTGCGGCAGAGCCTCTGGGTTTGATTGGGGTAATGGTTCAAGTCCCATTAGCCGAGCAATGACACTCGGGCAAGGACGCTGATTGTCATCACCATCAGCTCCGTCCTCTGTGTTCTCACCTCTGTTTGCTGATAGAGTTGAAGACTTTGTTCGTAGCTCCCTCGGCCGAAGACTTCCTTTAGCATCAACAACAGCTCTGCTGTCCAGAGAGAGCCTCGGAGCTTCTTTGCAAAACTTCCACGAAGACCTCGTCCCATCTTTCACTTCAAATATAGGAAGAGGGAGTGGTGATTTTGGTGGTGTCTCTACGGGGACAGAAACAGCTGGCTCGACCAAGCTGACCTCTGGTGTCGGCTGCTTGGATCGGTCTGGACTTGGTGTTTCTCCAGGTCTAGCAGGATGTGGTTTCCCGAGCTCCTTTGAAACTGCTGGTGATGTAACAAATTTATCGGGTTCTGACACATCATCAACAACCTGAAAATTCAAAGAAACACCCTCTAATCATCCACCATTATAAGCAATGGCGACATCCAAACACAAAATTGAATAATCTAAGAAATTTCTACCGTGAAATGTGGCAAGCGTTTGGTTGCATACAGTCTCTTCCCAGCTAAAATGTGATTACGGTCAAAGATCTGAAGAAATCCAGCCATACAACCCATTCTCCTATCATCCACACCATCCATATTGTGCGCACAAGAAAAATGCTTGGATCTACAACTTTATTTATAATAGCTCCTGTTGAACAATAATGGTCAGTCCATGTGCAAATCAGTTAATTTACAGAGAAACAGCTTTAGTTAAATAACCAATAATTATCAGTAATTTGAGTTAGCTCACAGATCATAGGACTGAAGAAACAATGTTTCCAGATGGTCTCTTTTTCTTAAATCAATGGCATTGAACTTTATTTATCTTAATACTGCTCAAGAATCAGAATAAAGAGCAAAGAGAAGAAGAGCATTTTTCTTTTAGATTCTTCTTGTAGGATATATTACCCATTCATCTATCTGAGTATGAACAGTCATTCAGTTCAACTCGATGTACTATACACACACACATACACACCGGATTAAAAAAAAGTGCAGCTTGGTGCACTAAGCTCCCACTATGTGCGGGGTCGGGGAAAGGTCAGACCACAAGGGTCTATTGTACGCAGCCTGCAAGAGACTGTTTCCACGGTTCGACCCTCCTGGTCACATGGCAACAACTTTACCAGCTACCCCGAGGCTCCCCTTCTAAAAAGGCAGCCCGGTGCACTAAGCTCCCGCTATGTGCGGGGTCAGAGGAAGGTTCAAAAAAAAGTTGCAAATGCAGCTAAAACTTGATGGGATCTGCAATTTAGTGAAAAAACAAAGAAGAAAATGTCAAACCAATTAGCTTTCCAGATTTGTGTTTGCTCTTCTAAATGATAACAAGAACCAAAACTCTAGCAAACACTTGATTAAAAAAAAAAAACTCTGATGATTTTTCAACTTCAAGAACATATTCATTTTCAAGATTTTATAAATGCACAATGCCATTCAATAGAAGCAATGAACACATTCTCACATTTCTTAAAAAGGAAAAAAGAAAAGAGATCCTTCAATTTGGAAACTCATTCAAGGAAGTAACTGTATAATGCGAAATACACACATTTATAGAAACCCAATGAGTTAAAAATCACATCTTTACAGAAATTTCACCACATTGTGTTGTGTATTATTTTTCACAAATCCAATCACAAAATGGAGATGAATGCCAACAAAAAAAAAATGTGGAAGAAGAAAATCATGCTGACGTCACTCAAAAAAAAAAAGTCTGTGAAAATCACACATTTACAGTTTTACACAAACCCAATGAGGTAAAATCACACCTTTAGCAGAAATTTTTGCACATTTTCTTGTAATAATTTTTTTTTTAGCAAATTCATTCACAAAATGGAGATTAAAGTTGTAAAAAATAATGAAGAATCCAATATTGAAAAGAAGAAGAAAACACATTTACACAAACCCAATGAGGTAAAAATCACACCTTTACATAAATTTTTAGCTAATTTTCTTGTGAACTTTTTGACCAATTCAATCACAAAATAGAGATTAATGGCCCCAAAAGAAAGGAACCTAATTGGGAAAAGAGTAAGAAATCATGCCTGGAGCTTGAACACAAAGAGTTATACAGATCTGACGCTGAAATTGCTGTGTAAAGACACTAGACTAATCAAGAAAAGAAAGTGGCCATTCATGGTTATAATGAATATATAAATTTGGCTATTTTCTTGCAAAGAAAAAGGTTATTTTTGCAAATGTGAGCTTTAGCTATGGAAGTTGTAATTTCATTTCCACCGAACCATTGAGGAAGAAAACAAGGAGTAAAAGGGGCGAGAGAGGAGGCGTGGGGTGGGGGGAATAAAGGGGGAGAGGAGAGAGAATAGAAAAGTGTGTGTGGGGGGGAGGGAGTGATATAGTGTGTATTAGTTAGAGATCAGCTCAGAAAACCAGGTGGGGCTGGGGTTGGGGTAGGGTGTGTTGAGGGGGGGGGGGATCATTAAAAGTGTTACCAACTTTGAAGAACTTAGACCGTCAAACAGCAATTAAGAATTAATTATAGAAGAAAAAGAAGTAAAATGAAATAACAAATTCCAAAACTTTTTTTCATATGCATCTGAGATTTGCCTTGTCATGTAGAGCTCATTAAAATTTTAAAGGAAATTCAAAGACTTGAATTTGGGACCTTTTGTTTAGTTAAAGACGGAGTGATCACATTCATCTATAACTTAAGCGATTTGAAGGTAATGGGTTCGGGATTCTATTCCTCCTAAGTTATTGAGTTTTAAATTAATAATTTATACAAATCTAAATAATTTTTAAAGATAAATATAAAGTTTAGATCAAAGATACTAGGTTAAGCGGAACCGCATACGAAGCTCTTTCTTCGCCGATGATCTATAATCAATACTATAAAGAAGTATTGTTGGATAAATATAATTCATGTAACATTAACTAAAAGTCTCGAGTAGAATATTCAAAATTTGCTAACTCGATTAATTTCAATTTGTATGTCACATAGAGCTCACTAAAGAAAGAGCATTTTCTGCTAGGAATTTCTCTATTTCTAAAGTTTTAACTTGAAACATGTAATTCAAGGTGCATAAATTATGTTCATCCGATGACACTCTTTGGTGGTTTGGCACAAAATATAATCACAAGTCACAACTACCAAAAATTATTGATTTATAAATAAAATTCTTCATTCTTGATATGAGTATATATCATGTATAATAGATTTTTTTAAATTAAGAGAATAACCATTTACAATAGATTTCTTTACTGAAACTGCACTTTATTAATAAATACTTATTAAATTATCTATTTCGTGATTATTGCTAGGTTTTTTTGCTTCTTTTTCTCTTAGTAACCTATCAATATATATATATATATATTGATAGGTTACTAAGAGAAAAAGNATATATATATATATATATATATATATATATATATATATATATATATATATATATATATATATATATATATATATATATATATATAAAGCAAATAGAAAGAAAAAAACAAATATAGTCACTTTGTTTATAAATGAAAAGATATATTGAGGAGCAGACTTTTATATTCTATCCACTTTCATTCTCTCGAATAAATATTCTCTTTTTCTTTTTGTTTTCTAACTTTTCACATACAGCACCATGTGATCGTGGCATCAAAACAACCTAATCGAGAGCAGATGCATTGAGGGTTGAGGACACTAAAAAAAAAGGTATAGATTCCTAATATACTTAACACTACCTCTATATTTTAGCATGTTACTGTTGGTAACTTATTTTGTTTTTCTATTTATTAATTTTATTTTTTATGAACAAATACAAGTAATAAGGCAGGGCAGGGTAGGGTATGCCGGTGCATAGTGTATTCCGCTTTCACGCAGGGTTCAGAGAAGGATCGGATCCTAAGGGATGTAAGTGTAAAGTAGACAACCTACCCTAATTAAATATTTGTGGCTGCTTGCACGACTCGAACCCGTACGTGAATAATAATATAAAAAATGTATATGATGATGGTTGGTTAGTATATTGTACATATGCAGTATATGTATACACTGCATCACATATGAACTGATATATTAATGGCTCTTTTACAGAAAGGATATTATGTGAATCACGAGGGTTGGAGAAATAAATTTATTGTACAGAAATAAAGTCAAGCTAAGGCACAGGTTATAGTTTTCCTTTGTTTCTTATACTAGTCGTATATATTTAATGTAAATACGTCTTTTACAAATATATTTAATTTATTACTTCAATCTTTTTTTTCAGATTAACGTACATTTAAAATTTTCCTTGTTTTTTTCTAGTGAAGTATGGAAGATACATGAATGAAATAACATGTGAGTTAAGAATAATACTAAATAAAGCGTATTAGTAATAATGGATATAGTTATACTAGAATTACTTCTTATCGTTCGTTTGGTTTGGTATATTAAAAATAACATGCATTGCATAATATTAAAAATAATTATTTGTTTACAGAAATATCTTCTGAAAAACGTTGAAAATGAATTAGAAAAAATTTTGAAAATGCAATTCTATCTTTATACATGCTTATCCATGTATTAAAGATCATGGTATTGCTAGAGGCGGATGCACTGTGGTAGTTATGAGTTCAATTGAACCCATAACTTTCGACGCTGAGTAGAAATTTATGTGTAAAAATTCATTAAAATTGCAAAAATAATAGACTTGAACACATAATTTTAAAAATATAATGGTTCAATGTTAAAAATCTTAAAAGTTGAACCCATAAAGTTCAAATCCAGGATCTGCCTCTGGTATTGCGAATCCCATGGTTTGTTATGTATAAAAATAAAACTGAATAAAGTGCATAATTAATACAAGTATTAATTATACGTATATTAAAAATACTAGCAAACAAGAAATTAATATTATCAAAGCTAATACATATATTATTTTTTCTAGTATATCCCCTACCAAATAATTTCTGAAAACAAATTATCCCAAAATTAATTATCCTCGTGATTAGTTATACATTAATTTAATCTCGAAATTTATTATCTCATCCCTCGTACCAAACGAGGCTTAAAGGCTACTTTTTTCTGATGAATAAACCAAAAATATATTTGTATTAAAATAAACTTATGTATGCCAATGAATTAAAAATGACAGAATTCACCCGGCTATCCACTATAATGATTTATGCTTTTTTCAAACTATAAGTGGATTTCCATTATGGTCAAATATCTATAAATTAATTTTGCATCCCATTTGTCCCACCTAAAATGAAAGATACTAAAAACTATACATAGGTCACTTTCTTTTGCATGTAGTTGAACTTTTATATTCCTGTGCTTTCTTTTTTTAGATTTATATTTTTTATTCAACTCAATCTTTTTGTTCAGGAAGAAATAAGAGAGTAGACATAATTTCCTCTGTGCTATATTCATATGTTTTAAACTTGAATATGTATATATATGTGTGTGCGTGCGCGCGCATTTTATACTTTACGCGATTTTGTTATTAAGTGAATTTTTCGAAACATAACGATGAATCATTATTAGGGCTTCGTTAGACTAGAAAACTCTAAAATAAAATAAAATAATTTATTGAATTATTTTGCACTGCGATGTATTTCAAGAGAAGATTATTCAACAACATCTGAGTAAAAAGCAAATTAATTAGAGAAAGATTCTGTCTTTTGTCTGCTGTTTTGCATCATCTTACGATGGCTAGCGCATTTTGTGCATATTGTATAATCTATATCTAAATATAGTTCCTTTTTAAACGATTAATGGAAATATATATGTCACGACCCCAAATCCTAACGAGCTGTGATGGTGCCTATCGTAGAACTAGGCTAGCCAACCATCACTTTACTACGCATTTATTCAATTATAACAGTTCACAATATAATAATAAGCATGCAACCATAACACAAATAATATAATTAAGTCTTAACGTCCCCATAATATTCTAAACAACTCTAAACAACCTCCCAGAACTGGAGTCAATAGTCATGAGCATCTAAGAATAAATAAATCTAACTCTGTTAAAACTATAATATATGTCTCTGAATCAAATGCTAAGACTAAATAAGGGAGGGAAGTGGAGAAGTTGTGGACGCTGGACAGCTACCTCGAACTCCCGTGAATGCTGCTATTGAACCCGCGTCAGCTACTGCTGCGAGCTAGTACTTGGGTCTGTGCACGGAGGCACAGGGAGTCTTTATAAGTACGCCAACTCAGTAGTAATGAAAATAAATCACAGTCAGAGTAATATAAACACACAATACAGATACACAATTCCACAAAACCAGTAAAACACCAAGTCACCGAGTAATATTTATCAAATAATAAATTCGAAATCAGTTTTCAGAAATTCGTTGAAAACATGTGAAATACCAGTATATCTCAGTAAAAACCAGTTCGAAAATGAAGTATATTGTAGTTCGAAAACTTAGAAAAAAAATCATAATAAATCTTCTCCTCGGGCCAAAATCATTTATTATAACCATTACCCTCAGGCATCTTTTCAATCACTCAGTATCAATCACCACTCGGTATCATCATCCATCATCACTCAGTGTCAGCTCCGCGGGCAATCATCACTCAATATCGGTACCGGCGCTCACTGGGGTGTGTACGGACTCCGGAGGGGCTCCTACAGCTCAAGCGCAATAATAACATAAGGCCTGAAAGCCTCCTCACCACTCTCCTGATGCCTGAAAGCCTCCTCCCCACACTTCTGAGGCCTGAAAAGCCTCCTCACCACACTCCTGAGGCTGGAAAGCCTCTTCACCACTCAGTTAGACACTCTTAATTTGTCCTTAGGCCATAAATATACCGGGTTCTCGACCCAAAACAGTGTTTCATTTTTCAATAAATAGTATCAAAATACTCTGAATGTCAAAACAATTTGTCAGGAAAAGACTGAGCGTAAAATCATAGCGTATCAGTGAGTAAAATATAGTAACACAACCCTCAAAGGGTAAACAGATCGGCACTAGGCCCCAAACACGGCTTACAACCCAAATCATATCAAAATAAAATAATACTAATTAAGCATAGGCTTAAAAATCGATTTCGCGACTCAATAGTCGCCTAAGTACGGAAGATATTTTCAAAGTTCCAACCTTTTTATTTCAAAAACCGTGAAAGGGTGCATAGTCCGGGGTTTCATATCCTCAGGACAGGATTTAAAGACATTACTTACCTCAAAGCTAGCCCAGAATTATTCCGCAATGCGCTTGCCTCTCGAATCAACTTCCGAAGGCTCCAAATCTACCAAGTTAAGATTTTTATCATCAACATATGCTTAAGGAATAAATTCCAATTGAAAAAGATCGAATTTGGCTCAAAATCCGAATTCGGTCAAAACCCGACCCCCGGGCTCGCGTCCCTAAACTCAGAAATTTTTACAGAAAAGTGTTCTTCATCTTCTCACGATTCCGTACGTATAAAGAACACCAAAATCGGAGTTTGTTTGACCCCTCAAATCGACCCTTGAAGGTCTCATAATCTCATGCCCCAAAATTTTATTTTTCTACTGTTTTTCATGAATTAAAAATTAGGATTATGGTCTATAATCACCCATAAATGAGTTTTAATTATCAAATTACTTACCTCTGTGATACCCACTGATTTTCTCCTTCAAAATTCGTCCAAAAATCTCCATTTCCATACGCAAATGGTGAAATAAGGGTTTAAGTCGCGGAGGATTTAATTATATAACTGCCCAGTTATTTGGTCTCTGCGATCGCAGCCTTGGCCCTGCGATCGCACTGACCAATTTCCCAGACCTCCGCGATCGCAGCACTATGCACGCGATCGCAGCCTATTCCACGCGATTGCACTGACTTGTCCTCCTTCTACTCCGCGATCGCACCTCCCTTCTCGCGATCGCATAGAACAATCTGAGCCTGACCATAATTAACCCTCTGCGATCGCACTGCTTCCCCCGTGATCGCAGTGAACAAAATCACTGTGCACAAAAACGAGAAAACCAACAATTGTTCTAAGTCCAAATGAGTCCGTTAATCACCCGAAATCAATCCCGAGCCCCTCAGGACCCCAACCAAACTTACCAACATATCCCATAACATCATTCAAACTTAGTTTCACTTTCAAAACACCAAAACTAACATCAAAACACTAAATTTACATCGGATTCAAGCCTAAGAACTTTGATATTTCTAAAAATTCACCAATGATGCCGAAACTATCCAAATCAACTCCGTTTGACCTGAAATTTTGCAGACAAGTCCAAAATGACACTACGAACATGTTCCAACTGTCGGAATTCTATTCCGAACCCGATAGCCTATTTTCCACTGCCGACCGAAATCGCCAAAAACTAACTTTCACCAATTAAAGTCTAATTCTACACCGGACATTACAAAATTATTCTGAACACACTCCTAAGTCCCAAATCACCTAACGAAGCTATCTGAGCCATAAAATTCGCATTCCGAGGTCGTTTATCAATAAGTCAACCCTTAGTTGATCCCCCCCTCCATTTTAAGACTATTTTTAAAGACTAATTGACTTAACTCTCACTACAACCATTCGATTTCAAGCCTATCAGCTCTAATACATCAAATACAATATAACCAATCTATATCAAGTCAATAACAACAATTTTAGATGCAGGTTTTACGTAACGACAGACCGAATCGTTATAATATATTATAATAATACACATTAAAGTATGAATTTGGTGATTCAATAAATTAAAGCCCATCGATTTTCCAAAAGCTTAGTTACCTAGTTGACAGTGATTGCGTGATTTTGACGAAATAACCCGAATTTAATGTGCCTTTTGGTTACGATATTACTACTACGTACCTTGCAACAATATTTTTGGGTTTCTAAATAAGCAAATAAAATAAAGAAACTGTTTGCAATTATTTTGTGAATTTTCTTGATATTTGTCTCCGTTGAGATTGAGTATTGATTGTCCCAAGTAACGGTAAAGTTACTTTTTAAAGCAAGAAAATGATTAGATTAACATGGTTTTCTCATAACTTTGCTTGTCAAATCAACAAATGCATGCTACTACAATTATATCATAAATTCATAACGGTATAATCTTGGTCTTAACAATTTCCGTGCATCTCAAGAATTCTTTTTTGTGAAATACATGAAGGAAAATTACAATTGTAGTTTGCTCTGGGCCACCACATAACAGCAATGAGAAACATTTGCAAATATTATCACAATTTCGTCTAACTTTAATCTTAAAAGTTAATTCATCAGGTGAAGATTGCGGTTGGACGTTGCATGTCTTTCTTTCTTATCCTAACTTAACTCAACTACAAGTGACATTGACTCAAAAAGAGGAAAGGTTGTCTCTGCTACTGAGGTTAGTCTAGATTATACAATGTTTACTGAATCGTTTATCATCAGAAAACTCCGCCTAAGATGCCTCAATTGAATCGTTTGGCAGAGAACTCTAGTTGAGAGAGCTAGATGCTTGCTTTCATAGGATAAACTTCAAAATTTCTTTTGGGCGGAAGCATTTAATACTATTGTTTATGTTATTTATCTGTATCATGTTATTGCTTTGGATGGTGATATCCAGATATAGTTTGACTTGCCAAAGATATTTTTTATGATTACTTTAGAGTTTTTGGGTGTAAAACTTGTGTGCATGTTCCTAAAGATGAGAGATTGAAGCTGAATATTAGAACTAAGCAGTGTATCTTCATCGGTTATGGTCAAGATAACTTTGGGTATCATTTCTATGATTTAGTTTATAAGAAACTTATTAGAAGTCGTAATGCAGAGTTCTCTGAAAGCCACGCTATTGTAGATATTGATAAAATTAAAAAGACAGATTTTCAAAGTGATGAGAGCACAGTTGATAGGGATTCAATTATTATTACTAATGCACTTATTGTACCTATGGGAACCCAAGATAATAATAAAGATGTTGATCAAAATCAAAATAATCATCAGGATGCAGTTCCTATGGATACTTAATTTGATGATGTTGTGGTTGATTAGCTACCAATTTCTATTCAAGTAACTATTTCGAAGTTCCTGAACTCTCTCTTAGAAGATCTACTAGCGAGAAGTAAAAATTCACACATTATTCTCCTCATGAGTGTGTACTTTTTACAGACATAGGAAAACCTGTACTTTTTACAGACATGGGAGAATCTGAAAGTTATAATAAAGCTATCCAAGATACTCACAAAAATCAGTAGATAGAAGTCATGGAAGATGAGATAAAGTCATTCCATGAATATGACACATATGAGTTAGTAAACTTGCTTAGAGGTAAAAGAGCATTATCGAAGAATGAATTTTAAGACTAAAACATGATCAACATGCCTCTACGCCTAGGTAGAAGGTAACTTTAGTGGTTAAAGGCTTTGATATAAGGTCACTCCATTTATTTATGCTTAAGTTGCTATTGTTACTCCGTATTTGGCACTTATTATGTAGCTAATTTGGAGAACTTTTATAACCATTTTATTTGTGATGGTTCAATTTTCATTAAATTCCTTTCCGCCAAACAAAGGGAAAAGAGAGAAGATCAAGATTGTAAAATCTAGGCTCATCTTTGTTATTGATTCCGAATAATATATTCTAGTTCTTAGCTAGTAAAGAAAATGTTGCGGAAGATCGTGGGTTAACTAACACACAATTGCACACAAAGAAATAGAAAAGAAAAATCAACACAAGGATTTAACGAGGTTCGGCTAAGACTAATCCTCGGGGCAGAAGCAGAGAGAGTTTTCCACAATGAATGAGAAGAAAAACACAATAAAATCTACAGAATTCCCAAATACAATCCTTATACATAGATCCCAAATAGTCCCAAACCTATAAGAGAAAGGTTTTCCAATTTGACAAAGACAATAAGTTTTCCTTTCCCAAATTTATTAGGACAATGAGTTTTTCTAAACCTATGGGGATTATGAGTTTCCTAAAAAGACAAGGAAATAATTCAGGCCACAAAATAACAAATATTTCCCTTGGCTTGAATTCTCTTCATCTACAGGAACAACATCTCTCTATCGTGCCCTCGGCCCTCGTGAGGGATATATTGAGTACTACACACACCAATCAAATCTAGACAATACCTAAACTTATTGGTCGGAAATTCCTTGGTCATCATATCAGCTGGATTATCATCGTAGACACGTTCACCACATCAACAACCTTTTTTGATATAATGTCTCGAATAAAGTGATGTCTGACTTTAATATGCTTCGTTCACTCATGAAATATCTTACTATGACACTCTGACTGTCAAAAAACACCGGTGTCTTCTTCTAAGCTAGTCCAAGATCACTTACCAACCCTTGTAGCTTTCACTGCATCCGTAATTGCCATATTGTTAGCTTCTGTGGTAGATAAAGCAACAACAGACTGCAAAGTCGCCTTCCAACTGATGACACTATCAGAAAGAGTAAAAACATAACCTGTCATAGATATTCTCTTATCTATGTCCCCTGCATAATCTGAATCGGCATAGCCAATTAAGGATTCACTCAACTTGTCTTTGTTAAAATTCAAGCCTACATCTGCAGTACCCTTAAAGTATCTCAATCCACTTCACCGCCTGCCAATGTTCTTTACCAGGACACGTATGTATCTACTCACAACACTAACAACATTTGAAATGTCAAGGTGAGTGCAAAACATAACATACATAATTCTATCTTTAACACTTGAATTTGTAACACTAGACATCTGCTCCATCTCCTTGTCTGTTTTTCGTGACATGTCTACAGATAACTTGAAATGGGAAGCAAAAAGAACAAACAAAAATTTAGCTCCTGTCATATTAAATCTCTTGAGGACCTTCTCAATATAGGACCGTTGAGACAACATCAGTTTTTCAATCCGTCTATCTCGAGTAATCTCCATCCCCAATATCTTCTTTGCAGCACCCAAATCCTCCATCTCAAACTCCTCACCTAGCTTCTTCTTCAATCAGATAATATGTAATATGCTTTTAGCTGCAATAAGCATGTTATACACGTATAACAATAAATATACATGAGATTTTCAAGCTTTTTGTAATACACACAACTATCATATGCACTTCGAGCAAATGCATTTTGAATCATAAATGTATCAAATCTTTTTATACCACTGCCTAGGCGAGTGTTTCAGACCATATAAAGATTTCTTAAGTAAGCAAACATGATTTTTCTTATCCTGAGTAATGAATCCCTAAGGTTGACTTATACAAATCTGCTCATCCAACTCACTATGCAAGAATGCAGTTTTCACGTCTAACTACTCTAGCTTTAAGTCATGAAGATCCACCAAATCCAGTAAGACCTTGATAGAGCTATGCTTTATCACTGGAGAGAAAACTTCATTGTAATTTATCCCCCTCCCTCTGTATAAAACATTTAGCTACTAATATTTCCTTGTACCTTGATGATTCAACCCCTGGATTGCCCTCTTTTCTTTTGAAAATCCATTTGTATCCTAGTACCTTATGTACTTCCATGTCTGATTCTTATGAAGAGACTCAATATCTTCACCCATAGCACCAATCCACTGATCTGCTTCTGGATTAGAAATAGTGTCTTTATAGCTACTAGGCTAAAACACATCAATGGTCTCTACAACTAACAAATCAAACTCCATAAAAGTTTCATATCCAGGAAAATTACCATCGGCCACGTTTTCAAACCTTTATGGTAGGTTGATTACTCTCTTCTCTCTGCTTGTTGCAATGTTATATGGTTATTGTTGCGCAGGTTCATTGTAACGACCCGGTCAGTCCTTACATTGAGAGTTAGCGCCCTATTCCCTAATAACTGTTTCTCCTATGTCTATTACTTCTTTTGGAACTTGTTGGAGCGTTGAGTGGTTAAATTCGGAGGGATTTTGGACAAATAGTCCTTAAATGTGAAATTAAGCTTTAGAAATCGGGCCGTAATTAGAACTATGTGAGGACGGAACCGAAATGGAATTATGTCGACTTTGTTAGCTCCGTTGGTTGATTTTGGGGTTAGGAGCATGCTCGAAATATGTTTTCGAGGTCTGTAGTAGATTTAGGCTTGAATTGGCGAAAGTTAGAATTTTGGCGATTTCGGCCGATAGGTGAAATTTTGATTTCGGGATCGGAATGGAATTCCGGAAGTGACAGTAGGTCTGTAGTGTCATTTATGACCTCTGTGCAAAATTTGGGGTCATTCGGATGAGTTTTGACGTGTTTCAGCATCTGTTGTGGAATTTGGCAATTTCTGAAGTTCTTAGGCTTGAATCCATGCTTAATTGATGATTTTGGTGTTATGAGACGTGTTTTGAGGAGTCAAATAAGTTTGGGTGAGGTATTAGGGTTGTTTGGTAGGTTTGGTTGAGGTCCCCGGGGCTTCGGGTGTGTTTCAGATGCTCAACGGATTAGATTTGGACTTAAGAAAATATCAGATTTTTTGCTGGTTCTGGTTTCCTCTTATACGTTCGCATGGGGCTAGTCGCGAACGCGTAGGCTTAATTGGCTCCAGGTAATTTTGTGCTACGCGTTCGCGGGTTGATGAGTGCATTCGCACAGGTATGGCCAGGCACGGGATCGCAGACGCGGGGGGCTTGGGCGCGTCCGCGTAGTTATAGGTTGGGGTCCCAGGGGTTTGGCACTTTACCCTTCGTGTTCGCATGTCTGGGACCGCGTTCGCATAGGTTTAGGAAGCCGAGGTTCGTGTTCACAGGCCCTGGGTCGCGTTCACATAGGCCAAATATCTGGGCACGTGTTTCTTACTCTTCGCGTTCGCGATGCTCCTTCCGCGAACGCATAGAACACTCACCGGGGCAGAATATTAGAAACCCAATTCGAGGGTTTAAGCCATTTTTCATATTTTTGAACTTGAGAGCTCGAGAAGTGCGATTTTGGAAAAGTTCTGCACCTGGGCAACTCGAGTAAGTGATTTCTATTCGATTTAGACTAATTTCCATGATTATACTCCTTAATCTATCCTTTAAATTTGAAATTATGGTGGAAAATTGGGGGAAAATGGGATAAAGTTCCTAGGCCGAATTCTTGAGTTTTGATTAGGATTTTGATATCCGATTTGAGTAATTCTTATATGGTTAGACTCGCGAGCGAATGGGTGTTCGGAATTTATAATTTTTACCCGATTCCGAGACGTGGGCCCATGGGACATTTTTGGGCACATTTCTTAGTTTCGCGTATTAGCTTCGAACTTATTAGCTATTTTGATTCCTTAAAGTGATATTTACATTATGCAATAGAATTGAATAGATTTGTGCCATTCAGAATCGGATACTCGTGGCAAGAGCGTGGTATTGAGTTGATTAGCGCGGTCGAGGTAAGTGGCTTGCCTAACTCTGTGTTGGGGATTTTCTCTTAGGTTATTTTGATACTATTTTGTTATATGGGCGCCGTGTACGTGAGGTGACGAGTGCGTACATGGGCCATTGTTGCAAAAACTCCATTTTTTTCCTTTCATGACTTAAACCATTTTATCCCTATTTCATTGTTTCATATACTAACTGTGTAATTTAGCTTAGAAATAAGCATGTCTACTTGTTTACTTGAGTTTCTCCTATTTGCTACTATTTGCACCATGATTAGGTAGTTTTATCCGTATTTTCCTGTGATTCTTCCTGAACTGTTCGAATAGATTGTATTCGGTATTCATTTGTATTGCATATTTAAATTGGGACTACAGACGAGGTTCCAGGAGCTTTCCCCCTGTATTGTATTGCATATTTAAATTGAGACTACAGATGAGATTCTGGGAGCTTTCACCATGTACTGCATCGCATATTTAAATTGGGACTATAGACTAGGTTCCGGGAGCTTTCCCCCAGTACTACATTACATATCTACTACTATGTGATACGTTGTGCTGAGCAGAGGATCCCTTTTACTATTCTTTCAGCTTACTGTTTCTACTGTTTTTGCTTTAGCTTATTATATCTCTCTGTGAAATTTTAAACTATTTTTATTATAAAGATCCAGTAGAGCCTTAACCTGACCTCGTCACTACTTGACTGGGTTAGGCTCGGTACTTACTAGGTACCGATTGTGGAGTACTCATGCCCTTTCCTGCGCATGCTTTCCATGTGCAGATCCAGGTACCAGCACCCAGTATCGTGGCTAGGAATCGTTCTAGTAGCTTCCAGGAGAACGCGAGGTAATTCTGTCGCGTCCGCAGAATCCCACGAGTCCCCTTCTACTCTAGTATATGCATAGAAGACTTATGTATTTTCTACTATTTCATTGTATAGAGATACATTTAGTACAGAGCTTGTGACTGTCGTGACATTCCGGATTTTGGGAAGTGAAATTGTATATGTCGAGCGCTGAATTATGTGTCTTATTCTTCTTTTCTATTTCAATTATTATATTACTTTTATTTCTCCGCAAGGTTTAGGCTTACCTAGTCGTAGGGACTAGGTGCCGTCACGATACACAACTGAGGAAAATTTGGGTCGTAACATGCATCAACATTATCATCTTGATCTATATTTTGCACCCCCTCCACTTCCTAAAACTACTGTGCTGAGCTAGTAGAGATTCAATTTCTAGCTCTATGTGTTCACTGATGCCACAATATGTTTCTGCTATTGCCTTCTCCTTTTAACTGTCCAGTGAGGCAGATTCATTGCATGTTACATCCCTAATGATAATTAGCCCTGAAGTCTTTTGATTTGTGCACCACAACCTATAACCTTTCATTCCAGATGCATGCCCTAGAAATATGCACTACTTTGCCCTCGTAACAAGTTTTCCATCCATCACTTGAGCATAAGAAGGACAACCAAATATCCTTAAATTTGAATAATCAGCATGCGAACCGGACAATATCTCAAAAGGAGTTTTGAACTCAATAGTTGTGGATAGAGATCTGTTGACAAAATAACAAGTTGTATTGATTGCTTCATCCCAAAAATCCTTCCTAACACATGAGTGTGAAATCATGTTTCGTGCACTATCACAATGCATTCTATTCATACGTTCTGCAACACCATTTTGTTGTGGTGTTTTGACACAAGTGCGGTGCCTCTCTTTTGCAGAAATTATCGAACTCACACACAAAATTTCAACCCATTGTCAGTTCGAAGACGCTTAACTTTTCTTTCCATCCGCCTCTCAACCATCGTCTTCCATTTAACGAATGCCGAAAATGGATCATCTTTTATTTTAAGAAAATATACCCACACCATCCTTGAGTAATCACCAATCATGGTCATAAAATATCTGGCACCACTCTTGGAGGGAACTCTGTTTGGACCCCACAGTCTCAATATATATAATCTAACTTTTCTCTGTTCTTATGCTCAGACTTCTTGTTGAATTGTACCCTTGTCTGTTTACCAAACATACAATGCTTACAAAAATCAAAACTTGATTTTTGTACCCATTCAGCAAATTCTGCTTACTCAACAAAGATAACCCCTTATCACTCATATGACCAAGTCGCAAGTGCGACAACTGAGACTAATTTAGATCACTTTTTTCATAAGCTACAACAACTTTCCCTTCAACTACACTGGCCTGAAGATGATATAATTTAGAATAATGCAGTTTACCCTTCATGAGTACGATGGAGCCTTTACAAGCTTTAAGTATTCCATTATCGGAGTGAAACTTATACCTTGATCATCCAATATCGAAAGCAAGAGTAAATTTCTCTTTATCCGAGGAACATGCTAACACTTAATGTTTCTGATAATTCCATCGAACATTCTAAATTTGATGTTACCAATCTCCTCTACTGGTAATGGATTATCATCTCCCACGTAGATAGTCTCACTCATTTGATTGTTAGTTGCAGACAAATTCTTGTGTCGACACTTGTGGAAAGTAGCACTAGAATCAAGAAGTCAAGAATTCTGCCCATAACTAGAACTCACATCACAGACTTCCGCTCTCCACACTCATAACAGTTCTGTTTTCTTGCTCTAGATTTTGATTTGGCGGTTGAAATTTTCATGTTAAATTCCTTCTGTTATGTTCTTCCTCTACTCACAAGACTCTCACCCTCAGTTCTGTTGTCCGGAAAGCTCTTTTTCAACTCTTTAGATTTTAGTACATTACTAACATCTTCTAGTGAAATATTCTCTTTCCTATATAGCAGTGCATCAGTAAAAGTATTATAAGACGGTGGTAAAAAACATAACACAATCAACGTCTGATTTTCACTCTCAATTTTGATATCCACGTTCTTCAGGTCCATTATAACTGAATTAAACTCATCAAGGTGAACTTTAACAGGTATAGATTCATTCATACGGAGATTATATAACCTTTTTTACAGGCAGAGGCGGTTTGTCAGCTATTTCTTAGAATACAGATCTTCCAGCTTCTTCCATGTCATTGTTGCAAAAGTTTCTTCAGCAATTTCCCAAAGAACGCTATCTGCAACTCTCATCAAGATCGCACTCAAAGCCCTTTCCTTCAGGTTTGCCTTCTTTGTCTCTGTCATCTCCTTAGGAAAATCCTCATCAATTACCTTTCATAACCCTGTAGCGCAAGGGACGATTTCATCATAATCTTTCACATAGTGAAACTAGCACCCCTGTCATATTTCTCTACTTCGTACTTTGTTGAAGATGTTGAAGACATCTTACCCTAGATTATATCTCGAACCTTACTATGATAACAATTGTAGCGGAAGAACTAGCACTAGATCACACACAAAGCAAATAGAGAAGAAAAATCAACACAAGGATTTAACGAGGTTCGGCTAAGCCTAATCCCCGGGGCAAAAGCAGAGAGAGTTTTTCACTATGAATGAGAAGAAAACACAATACAATCTATAGAATCCCCAATTACAATCCATATATATTGATCCCAAATAGTTCCAAATTTATAAGAGAAAGGTTTCCCAATTTGACAAGAAAAATAGGTTTTCCTTTTCTAAATCTATTAGGACAATGAATTTTCCTTAACCTATGGGGATTATACAAGAAAATAATTCAGGTCACAAAATAACAGAAAAAGAGATAAGTTTTCATACAATTTTCCAAAGACTGTGATTTTAAATATTTAAAGTGTTAACATTCAAAATTACCAAATTAATATGACATGTAACGTACATGTAACGTAAGTAGGTTTAACTTTCTTACAGTAATTATGCACATACGGTTATCTAAGAAATTAATAAGAGGTAGTCGTTAATAATAAATAATATACGTAATTATTAACCTGAAAGAGACTAAAAATTTGATTTATGTACACAATCTAAATAAATTTTTATATTAAAATAAGTTAAAGTATGTAAATATAATTGCGCCATGTACCTAAGACAGCGGGCATGCTTGAGCTTAACCTAATGATTTGGCGTAGGCTGATAATGGTGGCAGTACATATTTGGTGAAGGTGGAGATATATAATAAATTATTAGCCTCTTTTTCTTAAAAATTTCTTACTCGATGTTTAATGGTGTTTGAAGTTCTGGTTAATTCAGATTTGTTTCAAAAAATTTCACTTTAGGAATAAATGCTTTTAATTAAATCGACTCCATACTCAAGGTTTTAATTTAAAATTTTTTGATTAAAGATGTAGAAATACTTACCCTTCACCACAGTCCTAATTAAAAATAAAAAAAGAATTTCGAGTATTTTGCTGAAGAAAATAAGGGGAAAAAGTGTGAAAAGAATTAGGGTAAATGACACGTGAAGCACGTGTACAGACGCCACATGTTATCATCTGATTACATCTGTTTATCTGTCATCTTAGGATAGTATTAAATACACTCTGAACAAATACAGAGTAGTGGTATTTGATTATTTTGAATTTCTCATTTTCTACATGGTAGATTCTTTTTGTTGATTTGATTCTTTTTTTTAATTAAGAAAAGGTCAGTAATACATCCTACTAGTGATATTATTTACTTTAAATTTAAGTTCGAATTTTAAAATACTAAACTTTTGTTTTCTTATACTCATTGCTTCTCGTATTTTATCGATGTAAGGTTTGGATAAAATATTTTTCTAATCATTTGATATTCAACATTATGATCAATTTCTTATTTGAGATGAAGCGATAATTATTATTATTATATTCGAAATTCAACGATCCGACTAATCTTGATACAAGTAAAGTCACGACTAAAGCACTGGATGTGCATCAGATGACATGCGTGAAAGACCAGTCTTTCGTTTAGGGATGCCTAACTCGCCGCACCGGAGGGAGGCGGAACACTGTGAGGTTATAGTTTATCTGGTGCGAATGCCTCCTAAAGAATAACGAAGGTGTGCGAAGGTAGACTCAAGCTAAGATTCTTCTCGTGAGCGTAATGGTACAAGTCTGCCTGACTGTGAAATCGATTGGTCGAACAGAGACGAAAGTCAGCCATAGTGATCCGGGAGTCCCATGTGGAAGGGTTCTCGCTCAACGGATCAAAGGTACACCAGGGGATAACAGGCTGATGACTCCCAAGGCCAAAGTCATGCTGCTTCTTTTCTAGTTTTTTTTTTCTGGTGTCTGCAATATGTATTGGGATTCTAATTAATTCGAATTTACGTTACGAAAGACTCATTAAAGAGGAAAGTGCTTTCTACCGTAATTTATTTTATATATAAAATGGAAATTTAAGATTTCTAATTAAGGATGAAAAGGTCGAGTCTATTTTACAGTAACCCTTGATTATAAAACTCAACTCCCATGGGCGTCTTTCTTAAATATGACATGTGGGTTTATGTTATACTACATATATATATATATATAGTCTCAACAAGTGCTTTTTCTATATTTTCTCACAAGTTCTAGTAGCTCATATATAGATGTAGTCCATACTCTAATGATTTAACATGATGGAGAAAACCAATAAGCAAAAACCCATTCAATACCTATTATATTCATCTCATGCTTTTATAACACCTTTCTCTCTCTCGTAATCTTCAATTCAGTTTCACATGCATTTTTCTGATTTACTGACCCCTTCTTTCTTAAATATTTACCTTTTCCCTACACCTTTTTGGTTGCCCACTACCCCACTAAATATCACTCTTATAATTGTCAAATTCACTCCACCTATTGAACAGTACTGTCCACTAACGGTAAAATGCAGGAATTTTATGCAGCTTTCTGTCTGCGATTAACATTTTCCTCCCTCTCATAAAGTATAGAATCACTTCGAATACGTACACTAATTTTCAGTATGAACTCAAATATTGCACGGGGCTGAGTGTACGCCAGTCAAGAGCTCTCACGTCCAGAAGTTGAAGGTAATAGAGATAAGGGTATTGAGATGGATGTACGGGCACACCAGATTAGATAAGATTCATAATGAAGTTATTTGGGACAAGGTAGATACAGGTGCGGAGCTAGAGTGTAGTCAGCTGATTCGACCGAACCCAGTAATTTTAGTTCGAATTCTGTATTTGTCTTAAAAATTCTATTGAATATGTATAAATTATTAATTTAGAACCCAATAACTTAAAACGATTAGAATTCCGAACCCATAAGCTTGAAATCCTGGCTCCGCCTCTGGGTAGGTCTTGCCCATATTGAGGTCAAGATGCGGGAATCACGGCTTAGATGGTTGGACATGTGAGGAGGAGAAGCGAAGACGCTCCAATAAGGAGGTGTGAGAGGTTGACATTGGAGGGCCTTAGGAGAAGTAGAGGTAGGCTGGAGAAGAGTTGGGTGAGGTGATTAAGCATGACATTGATCGAGACACGTGATAGGAAAGTGTGGAGGTCGAAGATTAAAATAGTAGGTTAGGTAATCTTGATTATTCATAGTAGTAGTGTTAGTCTGTACGCTTGCATTTGGTTAGTAGTAGGCTTATTTGAATATCCGTCGTTTTTTTAATCATCTTACTATCTCGTTGTGTATGCTGCTTTTACATGATTTTTCGGTGTTGACTCGTCTTATTTCTTGTTATTATTGTGGTATCTATGCTTGCCTGAGCCGAGGATTCATTGAAAATAGCTATCTACCTCCACAAAGGTAGGTGTAAGGTGTGCGTACACACTATTCTCTCCGGATTCCACTATGTGGGATTATACCGGTTATTTTGTTATTATTTATGAACTGAAATCTTGAATTTATTTGAAGTTAAAATTTTCAGTTTAGACCATTATAATAAGAATTATTGAAATCATAATTTATAAGTAAAAAATATCTTAAACACATTTGAAAAGTAATAATTTAAAAAAGATGTTTGACCCCCGGATTGTAACTAATATCATATAGTAGTAAAATGACGTTGAAAAAGTAAAACAATAAATAATGAAATATTTTGCCTCTAAAGTAGATCGTGTATACTTAGCATATCAAAGATTTGCAGGAGTAACGGTACTTGTTGGGGTTTTAGAGTTATTAATGCTTAAAATATGGTGAATAGAAAACAGAGGGAAAAAAATAAAATATTTGAATTTTTCTCTTTGATTGTTCCATATGGGAAGAGGAAAAGATTTTTGATGGGTATATAAGCAATTGCTCTTCTTCTAGCTCATAAAAAGTTGAGAACAAGGCAAGTCTCGCGCCGTCGTCGTCGTCGCTCGCTCGACCGACTTCGGCTAACAGAAATGTTATTAAATATTTGTTTCCAATTTTCAGCTATTTTTGTAACAGAAAATTAACTACTCTCTTCAATTTTTCTCATTTATGTTATGTCATTTATTTTATGGCCGTTTTGTTAAAACAACCATTCTGAAGAGTTGCACCTCTTCAGATTTCAGCCCAGCTTTGGCTATAAATACAAGTCCATTCTCTCAGATTTTCCATATGAATTTTCTGAGTTCTACTCCTTTCTTCTGCATATTTTAACTTCAAAGAAAGCAACAGTAAGTGTGATTTGCTACCGAACTTTGTGTTCACTGAAACGCTGGGTTTGAAGTACCACTACACCAGTGTGTAATTCGTTCTATCCTGGGAGAAAATAATCCATAACTTTGGGTACTAGGAGGGGATTAAATTCCTCAAGAAAACACTGTAAATTTAGTGGGCTCAAATTTGTTTTATTTCATTTACATTTCCGTTTGAATATTATTTTATTATCTCCAGAATTATTTTATAAATACAGATTACTAACAAGCTTAAGGATTTTAATTATTATTTTCTGTATTGCTGTTATACTAACAAGTTTTCTGGAGAGTAAAACCTTTGTGGTTTGCTACTCTATTGGATATTAAAATCTACGTGATTTTAATGTTTGTCATTATTTTACAGAAATGACGAATGACAATGGAAACCAAGATGTTCCGATGGTAATTTCCAATGCCTCAACGAGCTGAACAACACCGACAGCATTGGCGCGGGCGGAGAAACCCGAAAAAAATTTCGAGATTGATTTCAAGCGTTGGTAGCAAAAGATGTTCTTCTACTTGACTACTCTAAGTCTCCAGAAGTTCATCAAGGAAGATGTTCCTGTGTTGTCCGATGAAACTCTAGAGAATGAACGCTTTCTAGTGATTGAGGCGTGGAAGCACTCCTATTTCCTGTGCAAGAATTATATTCTTAGAGGACTGGAGAACGCTTTGTATAACATCTACAGTGGCGTGGAGACGTCAAAAAAACTGTGGATTGCGCTTGAAAAGAAATACAAAATTGAACATGCCGGTTTGAAAAAATTCGTTGCTGCTAAATTTTTGGACTACAAAATAGTAGATAACAAGTCTGTTATTACCCAAGTGCAGGAATTGCAAGTGATTATTGACGATCTCCTTGCTGAAGGTATAAGAAGAATTAATACTAATGTTGGTAGTATTAGTTTTATTATGTTTACTAATAGAATTTTCATTGAAGGTCTTGTCATCAATGAAGCATTGCAAGTGGCAGCGATGATTGAGAAGTTGTCTCTGTTGTGGAAGGACTTCAAAAATTATTTGAAACACAAACGCAAGGATATGTCCCTTGAAGATCTCATTTTTCGGTTTTGAGAATCGAAGAGGACAACAAAGCTGCTAAAAATAGAGGTCGTGGAAACTCAACAATAATGGGAGCAAACATTTTTGCGGATACTTCTCAAAATAAGAGAAAGAGGAAGCATGCTTCTCGACCGAAAAGTAACCCAAACAAGAAGCGGTTCAGTGAAAATTGCTACAATAGTGGAAAAGCCAGACACAAATCTACGGAGTGTCGTCCTCCGAAGAATAACAAAAAGAATGGTCAAGCAAACATGGTGGAAAAGCATGATGATGTTGATGACTTGTGTGTCATGCTTCCCGAATGCAACTTGGTGGGCAATCCTAGAGAGTGGTGGATTGATTCTGGAGCCACTCGCCAAGTTTGTGCTGTTAGAGAAGCTTTTGCTACTTATGCTCCTGTTGGACCCGAAGAGACGCTTTCTATGAGAAATGATGCAAAGGCCAAGATTGAAGGTTGTGGGAGGATATTTCTCAAAATGACTTCCGGCAAAGTGCTGACTTTGAACAACGTCTTTCATGTTCCCGAGATTAGGAAGAATTTAATCTCCGCTGGACTTCTTGTTAAGAATGGTTTTAAATGTGTATTTTTATCCGATAAGGTTGTAATAAGTAAGAACGAGATGTTTGTAGGAAAAAGTTACCTCACTGAAGGCCTTTTAAAGCTGAATGTAATGGTTGTTGAAAATAATAATAAAATTTTAGCTTCGTCTTACTTACTTGAGTCATATGAATTATGGCATATACGTGGGCCATATCAACTATAAAACCTTGCGGAAAATGTTTAACTTGGATGTATCGCCTAAATTTGAATGCGACAAATCAAAATGTCAAGTATGTGTGGAATCTAAGTATGTTAAACATCCTTATAAGTCAGTTGAAAGGAATTAAAATCCTTTAGACTTAATTCACACAAATATTTGTGACATGCAGTCAATACCATCTCGCGGTGGAAAGAAGCATTTCATAACTTTTATTGACGATCGTACTCGATATTTCTATGTTTACTTACTTAATACTCCCTCAGTTTCAGTTTGTGTGAACCTGTTTCCTTTTTGGTCTGTTCCAAAAAGAATGACCCCTTTCTAAAATTGGAAACAATTTTGCTTAAACTTACAATTCTACCCTTAATGAGATGCTTTTATAGCCACAAAATACTCTGTGCCGCTTTTTGACTTGTTTAGGACAACAAATTTCAAAAGTCTTCATTTTTTCTTAAACTCCGTGCCCAGTTAAACAGATTCACATAAATTAGAACGGAGGGAGTAGTAAAGATGAAGCAATAGACGTATTCAAGCAATACAAAAAAAGTTGAAACGCAAATTAACAAGAAAATCAAAATGATAAGAAGTGATAGGGGTGGTGAATATGAATCTCCTTTTGAAGAAACATGCTTATAATATGGATTATTCATCAAACAACAACCCCTTACACAAAATCCAATGGGATTGCGGAAAGAAAGAATCGCTCAAAGGAGACGATGAACGCATTGTTGATAAGTTCTGGTTTGCCACAAAACTTGTGGGGGAAAGCCATTCTTACGGCCAATCGAATATTAAATCGAGTGCCCCATAACAAAACACAATCCATTCCATATGAAAAATGGAAAGAAAGGAAGCCCAACTTGAATTATATTTAAAGTGTGTGGGTGTTTGGAAAAAGTGCAAGTTCCTAAACCCAAAAGGGTAAAAATAGGACCGAAAACTGTAGATTGTGTTTTCATAGGATATGCGACCAATAGTATAGCATATCGATTTCTGGTTCATAAATCAGAAAATCTCAACATTCATAATAATATGGTTATAGAATCAGATAATACTGAGTTCTTTGAAAATATATATCCATATAAAAAGGTATGTGAGTAGATTGGTGAAGGATCTAAACGACCTCGAGAAGAAAAAAAGGAAGCACATTTAATTAGGAGGATCCAAGACGTAGTAAACTTCAAAGAACGTCTAGTTCATTTGTACCAGATTTTGTGACTTTCTTATTGGAGAATGAGCCTCAAACATTTAAATAAGCTATGTCTTCTACGAAATCATTATTTTGGAAAGAGGCAGTCAATAGTGAAATAAAATTCATATTGAACAACCATACATGGGACTTGGTTGATCTTACTCCAGGAAATAAACTCTTGGGGTTCTAAATAGATCTTTAATGATTATAATCAAGTAGGAATATGAGGATTTTAGGAGATTTTGACGTCGGAATTTTGATGATTATTGTTCGAGTGAGTTCGTTGGTGAATGTGTGTTCTAAATATATAACTTTTACTCATTTTCGAGACGTGGGCCCGGGGAACTTTTTGGAAATTTTTTCTAATTTCGCGTATTAGCTTCGAACTAATTAGCTATATTGATTCCTTAAAGTTATAGTTACATTATGCAATTGAATTTAATAGATTTGGGCCATTCAGAGTCGGGTACTCGTGGCAAGAGCGTGGTTTTGAGTTGAGTAGCGTAGTCGAGGTAAGTGGCTTGCCTAACTCTGTGTTGGGGACTTCTCGTTAGGTTATTTTGATATTATTTGCTGTATGAACGCTATGTACGTGAGGTGATGAGTACGTACACGGACTATAGTTGCTAAAATTTCATTCTTCCTATCCATGCATAAATAATTTTACTCTTATTACACTGCTTAATGTGCTACTTGTGTAGTTTAGACTAGGAAGAAACATGCCTATTTGTTTACCGAAATTACCTATTTGATGTAATGTGTACCATGTTGGATAGACTTTATCTTGTTCCTGATTCTGGTTTTTCACTGAACCGTTCAAATATATTATATTCGGTATTCATTCGCAATGCATATTTAAATTGGGCCTATGGACATATTCTGAGAGCTTTCCTCATGTACTGTATATTTAAATTGGGACTACAGACGTATTCCAGGATTTTTCCCCATGTACTGCATATTTAAATTGGGACTACAGACGTATTCCAGGAGCTTTCCCCTGTACTGCATCTTTACATTTGGAACTACGGGACGTATCCCGGGAGATTCCACCGTGAGATACTTTGTGCTGAGCCAAGGGCTCGCTATAGCTGTTTTACTTTCAAATCATTCATTTCTACTGCTTACCTTAGCTTCTATATCTGTCAGTACTGTTTTAAACTGTTTTACTGATAAAAATCCAATAGAGCCTTAACCTGACCTCGTCACTACTTGACTGGGGTTAGGCTTGACACTTATTGGGTACCAATTATGGTGTACTCATGCCCTTTCTTGCACATATTTTTCGTGTGCAGATCTAGGTACCAGCACTTCGTTTCGTGGCTAGGGGTCTGAGCAGCTGCTTTGAGGAGACCGAAATGTGATTATGCCGCGTCCGCAGAGTCCTTCGAGACACCTTTCGTTTCAGAATTAGATAGATTTTACATGTATTTTCCCTTGCGTTGTATAAAGCTACTTTGAGATAGAGCTTGTGACTAATATGATATTCCGGGTTTTGGGAGTTATAGTTGTACATGCCGAGCGACTATGTTATGTTTTTCCTTATATTCTTTTCTATCTTTAAATTTTAATTCATTTATTTCCACAATGTAGGCTTACCTAGTCGTAGAGACTAGGTGCCGTCACGATACCTTTCGGAGGGTAAATCGGACCGTGACACACCCCCGCACAAAAAAAGTTTTTTATTTACTTTTTTTTATAATTTTTAAATTTCTATTTTTGCCCTTTTTCTTCAACCCCCCCCCCCTCCCCCCACACACACAATAATTTTTTTTATTATATATATATATATTTCCAGTTTTATTTTTTTCATCTTTCAGTATATAGGTTCGAAATTTTATAAGTTCCAAAGTTATGAGTTTGGAGGTTTATGTGTTTCGAAGTTTACAGGTTTAGAAATTATAAAGTTTACAGGTTCAAAATTTAGCAGTTTCAAAAGTTTTGCGGTTCAGATGTTTGTGAAATTTGTGGGTTCAGAAGGTTGTTGGTTCGAAAGTTTGTGGCTTCACGTTTATTGTATCAAATATATTTATGAATACTCTTGAGAAAATATTTTTTTTAATTTGTGTACCAAACACCAAAAAACGAATAAGATTACTACTTATTTTTCAAGAAAATATTTTCCATGAAAAATATTTTTCGTTATACCAAACACACCCTTAATCTACTGCTTGATTAGAGAATACATTTAGTTTCGACAACTAGTCAGTTTTGTATTGGATTAGTTACCTCTTATAGCAAATGTTGATACCTTATTTATTTTAAGTAATATCCTTTTAAAAAAATATATTTCATAGCTACCTTTTGATTTTTTTATAGCCAAATATCTATTTATGGTCACTTCCTACCCTTAAGCCATAAAATAAGCTCTGTATTATTTTTCTCTCTCATATCCCCTCAAATTTCTCCTATTCCCTACCCCATATCTATTCTCCCTCTCTCGCTACTTCCTCTTCTCCTCCGCCGGATCAAGGCTGAAGATGAAGGCACTGGACTTCGGCTCTGTTGCTTCTACTTTTGATAAGCGGCGGAGAACACGACTTCTCCTCTGAAGATGGAGAAGAATCCGTCGATGGAGGTAGTCTATTATATTAGACTAAGTTTCTTCTTCTCCCTTCATCACATGCTTTGTCTTCAATCCGGTAATTACGTGCTACTTGTTGGCAACCGGAGGCAACGATGGCGGCGAGTCGAAGACTGGATATTGATGTTGCTTCAACGAGATGACATTAGGGTTGTTCTTGAAGAAAGACAACGGAGTTCGGGGCTGAGAAACTTGAATTTCCTGTTAATATATTTCAATGTATCTTGTTGTATTTCATTGTATTCATTGTCTCTTTTTTTCCATTGTATTTCAATGTATCTCGCTGTATTCTATGTATTTCATTGTATTCATTCTCTTTTTTATTTATTTATTATATTTTAATGTATCCCGGTGTATTCTATGTATTTCATTGTATTCATTGTCTCGCTATATTCCATGAATGTATTCATATATATTTTTTTAATTAATATAATTTATGTATTTATATGTATTATATAAGTTCTTTGAAGATTGCTATATTTTTTTNGGGGGGGGGCTTTTTTATAGCTGAAAATACAAAATTTGTGTTATAACTGAGTTTGTTGAGTTATATTAGGAGTCTATTATGTTAATTGATTCACTTTCCGTTAAAAAATAGTGTAATCCCCTGTTTCACGCTGTGAATACAGTCGAATAGAATAATTTATCAAATTGTAATCCCATGTTTCACGCCATGAATATAATCGGATACAGTCGAATACAATAATCTGTCCAGCTGTAATCCCATGTTTCACGCCATGAATACAGTCGAATACAAAATCTGTCTAGTTGTAATCCCCTGATTCACGCCTAAAAATGCTACTGTATTCATGAATACAATAGCTTAAATACATCGAATACACTCTAAAAAATCTAAAAACATAGCTATAGAAAATACTATAGTAAATGATAGTTACAACTAGCTAATAACCACTAAAATATAGTGATTTCTGAAAGTTTCTCTTTTGTATTTTATCCAATTTTTTATCCAAAATAATCAATCCTTAACTTTTCTTTTTGGTAAAGAGAGATTTTATTCATCAAAACAAAGACAACTAGCTATTACAACTTGGGATCAACCTAGGAAACAGAGTGCCTAAGGCATCCCTTTTAAGTTCATGAACTACAAAAGCGAGGGGGGGTGGGGGTAGCATATGTTTGCAAAAAAGAAAAAGTGTCCAAGCTACAACTTTTTCTAGCTAACTGGTCCGCCACTCCGTTAGCTTCTCTAAAAATATGCTTCAGCAGAGGATCATTCGCCTGACGCAATAGGTACCTGCAATCATCAACCAGATTTTGATAAATACTGTTTTGGGAATTCATGAGATTTAATATTTTTAAACAATCTGTTTCTATTACCATAGGGAGTAATTTTTCTTTTAGAGCCAGTTTTATACCGAAGTAAAACCAGTATTTCAACATGAGTACTATTCGCCTGAGCCACTTTCATGCTGAAACCTAGGATCCATTTTCCCCTCTCGTCCCTAAAGACCCCTCCTATTCCTCCTATCCCTGGTTCCTCTAGGCATGCCCCATCTATATTAAGTTTATAGTAGTTTGCCTCGGGAGGTTCCCATTTAACGAATATGATTTGCTTTGGAGGCTTGACCCCAAGTTTCTTTGCCAGGAAAATGTATTCAATCGTACTATTAATGGGTTGATTTATGTTCGGGCGATTTTTTTTTCTCCTGAAAAATGTATTCATTCCTATAGTTCCATGTGTAAGCCCAACTAGGGCTCCGACTTACAATTTTTTAAAATTTTATATTTTAAATGTCAAATATTCTGTTCCTTTCTAGTGATTCCCCCTAGTTACTATTTACCATCTGACTGTAAATTTATGTTGCAAAATCCAAAGTAAAAGAAAAGATAATTATTACCTTGACTACAATAAAATAAAATTTTTACGGACTGAAGTTCCCATGTTCTTCACCGACCATATCCTACACAAATTTCCTGATAACATAACTGGATATTCCCATTCCCCTCTGTACCTATTTAATTTTTTATTAATTTTACATAGATCAATACTCTAGGACTTTATTAACCAATCGACACATACATATAGCCTTATATCAAAAGCCAATTTCTACCTTACTAAATTCACCCCTTTTGTCTGTTTCAATGTTGGCTAATAAATTGTTTCTTACTAACTCTACACTGAATCATGATACAATAGAATTTCTTTAAAAAATTTAAGAAAAGTGCCCCCACTTTACCTTTTTTTTTGCTCAATTCAATATTTTGTAAATGTATTTGGGCCTTCGACTAATTTGAATTTGCATCTCATATATAAGGCCTATTAAAAGAGAAAGTGCTTTCTATCAGTTTTTTCACTACATAAAAGAAGAAGTTAGGATTAACTATATTCGTCGATGATCTAACGCTGCATTGCTCGAAGCTAACATAATTTCTTGATAATTTGTCGTTAATCCGTCGATAAATAGGTTTAGTGACAGATTTTTTTCGTATTTTTATTAGTTTTTTTTTAGGATTAAAACCCGAGACTTTCGTTAAGGATGAAGGGTTATTTTCAGTTCCAACTTGACTAGTCAGAAAATTTAAATATAATAGCTTAGAAGCTATTTTTTTTTTTGGAAATCTTTCTATGGTTTAGAAAATAAATATGCAGGTGGTGTAAGAGATGAAAGATGTCTATTTGTCATGAAGTATTGTACCCCAATTAAAAATTAATATATATTCCATAATTGAATATAGAATTATAGATTCCGATATTTTTTTCATTTTTTTCTTGATAAAACTGAATTAATTCCTGCTTCATGGGATCTACGGATAAGCAATTTAAAGCCTTTCATTTCTAAAAAAAAGTAATAATCAAATTAAAACTTGCTCAATGCTTGGGATCGAATCTTTATATTAATTTGATTATACAAGAAGCAAATATAATCTTATCACATTTATTATCCTATCGAATTAAAAAATATAATCTAACACAAGCATGAAGGCAAGTGACAAGGGGCCTTTTTTTTTTTCCACGACTAGAGAGGTTAGACTTACTGAAAAAAATTGCCTCTATTTGTAACCGATCGGTTAGAGTTGGAGTCACATTTGCAAAAAAACATTTTATTTTCTGGAAGCTAAGAGGTAAAAAAGAATTGAATTAAATATACTGTGTAAAAAAAGAAATACTTTCAATATTATTTAATTTGTGATAACATGTCATGAAAGATCAAAGTTTTGAATTTTGGAAGAGACAAAATATAATAGGTAATATATTTCCATCTATCTAAGTTGTTAGAGATGAGCCGATGGTTTATCAAAAAATAATTATTCTACCTACTTAAGATAGATGTGACATATGCGTACATACTATCCTCTCCATACCCTACTTATTGAATTTTACTGAATTTATTGTTGTTATTATTATAGTAAGTTATTGCAGGCAAACTTGTTCGATATATATCTGCGTAGGCGGAAGACAATAAATACCAGTTTGAATAGTTGAAGTTGGCTTAAGGCGAGCTACAGACTAGGTTTCGCCTGGCTTATGGCGAGCTACACACCATTGATACTAGTTGAAACAGTTGATAACAGGCCTCTGCCTCGCTTGGCCTTAAGCCAGGGAGGCCTAGTATGGGACCAGGTGCCTTTGCCTTCTTCAATTTTCTTCGTTTTGCGTTCTTTTTTGTGTCTTCATCATCTTTTTGTGCAATTTTTATTCCTTTGTGCATTCCAATGATCCTACACATAAAAACAACATAATTAAGCTTAAACATCGGACAATTAATCATTACAACAAAATATAAGGTAAATAATGTACTAAAAATTTAAAATTATAGCCAAATATCAAAAGTGCACGCAAACTAACCCTAATCGATATCAATTGAAACAGACGAGACGCCTCCTTCACCAAAGTCTTGGATTCGAGCTCTGGGTACGAAGTCGTCTTTATTAGGGAACATTTTACTTTTATTGTAGGACCTTCAGACTTGAATTTAAATTTAGGGGGCCCTAACACGAATATCGAACGCCGGACGAGGGCGAGATGGCCGTAAACAGACTCGGATGCATGAATATTAATTTAAAAAGAAGATGTAGTGCGAGACAACCAAGTTGTTTGACTGTTGAAAAGAATTGAATAATAAGATGTTCAAAGGGAAATGTGCCCCAAGTTAGATACAGTCCAACTTCCATATGCCTCACATTCCTAATCATAATTCACAGAAACCCTTTCTGCATATATAAATAAATTACATAATTTTTAATGAACAAAAATAGGTTCGTTGGTTTGAATTGAATTTGGGAAATGCCCAATCAATCATGAGAATAAAATTGATTCCTCTTTCTAGGTTTTAGTAGTTGGACCACATTGAAGACTATGCTACCCTCCCTCCCTGTGACTCTCTGTCTCCTATAATTATCTTATCCCCTTTATTAAATACATATATTCTTTGTATTACCTATATGTTCTCTAATTTATCTTCTAAAAGAAATATTTTATATTTTAAAACAGGCTCCTCACTTTATGAATGGAAAATTTTTTGTTAAGAATTTAATTTAGCATTCTCAATTTAGAAAAAAAAAAAAACTAGTATGCCTCTCGCTCATAGTGATGTGATATTCGCAATCTAGAAAAATCATAAAGAATTTGAAAAATCTATGAAAAAAATAAAATAAAATAAAGAGAAGGTATAATAATTTTAATATCATTAAGCTATCTCAAACTTTGTGTTTATGTGGTATCATCATCAAAATCTATTTGGAATTATCTTTCCTATAATAATGTGTCAATTATCATAACTTTTTGACTGCGTCATCCATGCATATTTTGCTTATATATAGACCAACCCAATTTAAATAATCAAAAATTTTAATTGAGAATATGTTGAATTCTCGAAAAACTATACTAATATACGAAGTAAGGAAAAGGACAAGAAAATAAAAGAAAGAGTAATACAAGTAATAAAACCATGTAAAAAGTTGTCATGTTTGTCAATAGGTTGATACAATGAACTAAAACAACTCTAAAAAATCATTATCACTTTTAATTACCCTTATAAATCCAGTTAATAAATGTTATAATTAAGTTTCCAAAAGCAAAAGATAAGAGTTCACATACTATGATTATCCAAAATTTGTAAACAAATAAAATGAAAATTAGAAAAGAAAAAAAAGTGACAAAGAATCACCTAACATGCACATGACTATATTTATATTTTAAAAATAAAAATGTAACAATGATAAGAGCCAATGGATTTGCACATGACATTGCATGAACATCCCATTAGTATGTTTTGCTGCTAGATCTTGCTCCAACTTTTCACGTGATTTTTCTTTTTTCCCTCCTCTTTTCTTTTTTAGTCCCCACTTTTTACCCATTAAACCCTACTATTCCTTTTCTTTTTATGATGGATTAATTTTGTAATTTCTAACAAATTTATTTATAATTTTATGTATTTTTTACACACAAGAAAATGGGCTCAAGAGCCGATTTATTTATAGTTTTATGTATTTTGAATGCAGAAATCGGAGGAATAATACTTCTTTAAATCTATAATTTCCCATTTACCTCGAATTCAATAAAACGTACCGTGATCAGTGGCGAAGTCAAAAAATTCAATAAGAACGTTCACATTTTGAACAATCTTTTGCAGTGAGCTATATAAGAGTGTTCAAAATATATTTTTTATCTAATAACAAGTAATATTATATACTATACATAATATAATTTTTCGATGAAAAATATTTAATTGACCACCCTTGCCATAGCTTCGCCGCCGATAATATGTCAACTGCAACAACAACTAATCTGCTAATTTAAAATTTTCATTGCTACATATTCATTGTCTAGCTTTCCCCCCTAAAATTTTGATATGTTCATTGTTTTCCCCCCTTTCTTTTCTCTTGTTCGAGTGGCGATGTATTCTCATGGGGCAAATTATGATTTATTAGGGGCATAAATGAAATATTGAGAGGGGACTAAAGAGGACAAAAGTGAAAGTGATGGTAAAAAGAGATGATGCTTCATAGTGTTTGACAGATGGTCATTATTACTACTATATAGTATAAAATATATTAATTGCACAGAGTGCTTTGCTTCCCTTTCTTTTCTTTTCTTTTCCTTTCCACTATGCTTGGGAGTCGAAACCAATCTGCAAAAAGCCATTCCCTTCTCGTCTTTGATTTTGATATCTTCCCTCACATGCACCTTCTCTCCCCCACTACACAAACAACCTAATGTAACTTAAACAAATTTCTATTTTCTTCTTAATTGTGCAACTTGCCATTATCGTGTTTTATTTAATGTCGTGCTTATGCTTCTTTTGAGTAGGACTCCATTAGAGATAAATTTTCTATTTTTATAAAGTAGGGATAAGTTTTTTATACATATAATCTTCCTCAAACCCTACTATATATGTGAGGTTGCACTAAATTTGTTAGTGTTATTCTTTATTGTGCAAATACTCTTACGGTATTAGAATATATACATGCATGCATTGTTTGAGTTTTAACCGATGTAAGTTCTTAATTGAGAGAATAGAGTATGTGTATACGGTTAAAACGGGTTTGCCCTTCGTATGACTAATCGAGGCTGGAACACAATAGTCAAGGTACGACCTCGTGTTATATCGAGCCATAGTGCAAGGTTAGATTGTTGAGCTCGTAATTCAGAGACCAATCAAGGTCGAGATTAGCCAATATCGATACCAAGCAAAATAGAAATCGAGCAAGGCCGATAGAAGTTTACCTAGTTAAGTAACGGTAAGTCGAAATCCGTTCGGCAAGGGTCACAGTGACAATCTCAGCATGTATCAAGATGTGGCCGAATAATTAGTCAATCATTAGATTTCTTAATGTATTTAGAGTTGTATCATGAGTAGGAATCCCCTACTATATAAAGAGGGTCTGATCATTTGTAAAATCATGACATTTACGCACTACAAAATAATATATTGCATTCTCTTAAGCTTTTAATATTCTGTTGCTTTGTTCATATTTAAGTAGAATCTTTGTTTGGTTCTAGGGCGACCTAGTTCGAGGGCCAAAGAATTGCTTCATTTGGTTTGCATCTATTTCTCTTTATAATCAATTTCAGTATCAATTTACATAATTTCTCAGTTCGTGCCAAGTAAAATTATGTGTCCTTAAAACCACATATAAAATCAATTGGTATCCGTTTTTAGAGTAAATAGTTTGGCGCTCACCGTGGGGCTAAGGATAATAGTGATTGTTTGGTACTATCCTTCGTAACACACACTATTTTACACTTGTTCTTGTGAGTGTCTTTGATTTCAGGATCAACATGTCAAACTCTCAAGCAACACCCGTACACATGGACAATGACCTCGGTCACCAAGGCGAAAATGACACATAGCTTCCCCAGGGAATAAACTACCTCCAGCTGACCTTGATGGAGTTCCGGTCGTAGACCCAATCGACGCCAGCTCCCATGTTGCCATTAATGCAAATTTGGCCATCAATTCCGAGAGTAGCATCCACAGAGATTTGATTGTCATGTCAGAGCACACAGGGTGGTGAAGAAGGCGGAATTAGCCTTCGGGGTAATATTTGAGATGTTGCAGGCTCAACAGGCTGCAATAACACAACTCCAAAACCGGAACCATGCACCGAGTAGGATCGATCCCGTGTCGTCCCAGGAAATTGTTTACAGGGCCAAATCGGTGTCAAGGAGATCGAACATAAATGAATCAGGGACTGATCCGTCAATCATGAAGATGCTCGAGGAACTAAAAAAACGAGTGGAATCGGGGGGAAATAAGATTGAAGCAAATGACAAGAAGGTGGAAACTTATAATTCCATAGTTGATCAAATTCCGGGGGAACCACCGATATTAAAGGGTTTAGATTCGAAGAAGTTCGTATAAAAGCCCTTCCCCCCTGAGTGCAGCTCCTAAACTTATCTCGAAGAAGTTCTGCATGCCAGAAATTCCCACGTATGATGGAACAATCGACCCCAATGAGCATGTCACTGCTTACACGTATGCGATTAAGGGGAATGACCTGGCGGACGATGAGATCGAGTCCGTATTATTGAAGAAATTCGGGGAGACCCTGTCGAAGGGAGCGATGATATGGTACCATAATTTTCCACCCATCTCAATTGATTCTTTTGTCATGCTTGCAGATTCTTCCGTTAAGTACACACCGGATCCATAAAGGTCGAGACTAGGAAGTTAGACCTCTTCAAGGTAAAGTAGAAAGATAACGAGATGCTCAGAGAGTTTGTGTCTCGGTTCCAAATAGAACGAATGGATCTACCACCGGTCTATGATGATTGGGCCGTTCAAGCCTTCACTCAAGGACTAAATGTACAAAGCTCAGTGGTTTCACAACAGTTAAAGCAGAACTTGATTGAATATCCAACTGTTGTCGATGTGCATAATCAGTACCAATAGAAGATTAGAGTCGAAGACGACCAACTGGGGACTCTTTCCAGGTCCGTTTATCCTATTAGGCCCGTCGACAAAGTCAAAAGGGACATCGACCCAGAACCACGGTCAAGCAGGTATCGCTACTAACCATATAATGGAGATCGTAGAGGCAGCGGACCAGGGCGCAACCCTGTTCGAGGCGAAAGAAGAAATGATCGAGGCCAGAGCTCTCGAGGGCTTATGAGCAAGAATGGTTTCGACAGGAATGTCGGACCCAAAGAAGCACCACAACTATCAGAATATAGCTTCAACATTGATGCATCCTCCATTGTATCAGCTATCAGACGCGTCAAGGATACTAGATGGCCTTGACCTCTGCAAATCGATCCAGCCCAGTGAAATCCCAACCAGATGTGCAAATATCATCGAACCCACAACCATAGAACAAAAGATTGCAGACAGTTGAGGGAGGAAGTAGCCCGGTTGTTCAACGACGGGCATCTTCGGGAATTATTAAGTGATCGAGCCAAGAATCACTTCCGAAATAGGGGTTCCAACCGACAGAACGAGCAAAAAGAACCACAACATGTCATTCACATGATTGTTGGAGGGGTCGATATTCCCTAAGGACCAGTAATAAAATGCACCAAGATATCGATCATAAGGGAGAAGCAAACTCGGGATTACGTACCAGAAGGAACCTTGTATTTCAATCATGAGGATGCAGAAGGGATCATACAACCCCATAACGACGCACATGTAATTTTTTAACCAAAGAATTGGATTCTTTGCTCAAAGCTATTTTGAGAAGAACACGATTTTTTGGTAACCAAAGAATAAACTAGTAATTGTAAGTAAACTTGTAAATGGAAAGTAATAAGATGCACAAAAAGTAAGTGTATTTCCGTAGTAGTTCGAGTGTGTCTTACAAGTTATATTTACTCATTTATATAGGGAATTTCTTAATATAACGTCTATCCTTTTCAGTGATTGATCATTAATGACTAATAATGACATTAATGTAACATTACAATGATTAATCGTAATTGTTGTGTGAAGGTCGTGTAACGTGAAGGTCGTGTAACGTCTGGCTCATTAATTGATGATCTCTGAATCTGCACTTTATTCTGCGCGAATTCACTTTTGACCGTGTCTCTTCATCTTCTCAATCAGGTTGAGATTCCTGTAGCTAATTACTTTGTGGGTGTACTATTCCGTGCCTCTTTGCCCGGTATCTCTTCATAGAGTCCTGTCCAGTTGTCGTGTTTTCATTACTCCACATAGATTACTGAGTCACCATATTTGTTACACGTGTGAAGCTCTGTTTTACCAATACTGATAGTCCTCCCACTTGCCATTTATTTTTCGATTAATATTTGGTAAGTGGATATTCATTTATGGCGGGAATATTTTGCCGCCTCTTCACTTGTAACTTCGCGTCCGTCTCTGAATGTAGGCGTCGGTTGTCACTTCCATTTAATGCTTGTGCCATGTGGCATTCCCGGATTGGTTCTGCAATTATTAAGCACCTTTTAGGGCTTTTGGCGGCTGCATCAGTCACGAGGTGACAACTTCAATTATGACTTTCACATCACTGTTTTTTCCATCTTTTGACGGTTGTCTTCGAGTATAAATACCCGTCATTCTTGCTTTACTTTCCCGAAAACTTCTAACTCTTCATTGTTCGTTTGTAAACCTTTTATTTCTGTAAATATGTCTTCTTCAAGTCAATCCAAGAAAGTCATAAATGTAGATGATCTAACTCCCTTTCCTGTTCCAACTCGGGGTAGAAAAGGTGGTAGACTTAGGAGTTTAGGTTCCTCTTCTCAAGTTACTCCCCCTCCTTCTTCTAGGTCTTTATCTTCTCCAAGGGCTAGGGCTTCAAGATCTTCGTCTAAGTGTAAAGAACACAATGAACCTTTGCGCGAGAAACGGGTCGATGAAATAGTACCTACAGAGTTTTCCTTTGCTAGGGATAGTCAGGTCCTTAGAGATCAGATTTCTTCATTGTCGTCTCTTGACAGTGCTGACAAATACCCTACCCAGATTACTGAAGGTTTGATACCTCTTGTACATAGGTATTATTTCTGGAAGCTTGATTTTCCTGTTGTCGTTCCCAATGGTAATCAAAGAATAACCTCTTACAAGGTCGGGTATTCTTTGATTTATACATATCCTTTCACATTAGGATTCAAGCCTCCCATCGACCTAGTTATCATCGATTTTTGTCAATTCTTTAAAATTTGTTTGGGACAAGTCGGTCCTCTCGTGTGTCTAGTTGTTGTGTGTCTTAGATATTTGGATAACTTAGCTTCGGTCCCCTTTACCTTTCATCATCTCATCCACTTCTATTCTCCAATGTTGTTCCGCCAGGGATTTTTTACTCTCGCAGCTAGGAGAAAAAGGGTGTTAGTGACTCCTGATGATGATAAATATCGAGGGTGGTACTTTCGGTATGTTGTTGTTCCTAGTGCTGGTTTAGTAGGTGAAGAAAATCTTCCCTTCCCTGAGAAGTGGAATCTTGCACGTGAGTACAATTTTGCTCACATTCCTTTTCTTTTGCTTTAGATACTTTATCTGTACCGTAACTTTTTCTTCTCTTTGCAGCAACCATGGGAACCGTTGAGAATGTCTCCGGTTTTCGAGGTTGGGTATAAAAACTTTTGTTCATCGTTTCGTTAGAAGAACGCTCATGGAAATACCTTTCCGGGATATTTGGTTGGAGAGTTAAGACTCACGGTTAATGGAGTTTTTGTTTTTACTTCTTTCCTCCTTCGAGCTTTATTTGACCCTTTTCATTTGACAGGATTTTCTGCTCGTGGATCTTCTGCTGCATCCGTGTCTGTTCCAAAGTTGTCTTTGGCAAAGGCCCGGGAGATCGTTTCAGGCTCCTCTTCTTCAAAGAGAAAAGCAAGTGGGTCAAACACCTTAGAAGAGCAGGAGGAAGAGGAGAGTTCTTTAGTCCATAGGTCACGAAGAAGGAAGGTGGTCTATGACGACGAGTCTACACCTGCTATTGATCCTCACGTGCCTGAAGCTGATCTTTCTGCCCCTGAGGATGCTACTTCCTCTCCCCTGCGTGAATTAGTAGATCTCCTGTTCCGTGAAGGTTTTGGTTCTGTTTCTGATGAAGCTCCCCTGGATATTTTATCTCCTTCTGACCTTAAAGAACTTCCCTCAACTACTCATGTTATTACTCCAGCTCCCATGGCTGTTTCTGCTCCTGTCGTTGCTCCCTCTCCCGTGGCTTTTTCTGCCCCTCAGACTTCCTTGCCCGTGGCTCCCTCATCCATTCCTGCTTCTGTGCCTTATGTTGCAGAAGTAGGGTCTTCTAGAAGGGGGGAGATGAGGCAGGTGATGATAGAAGTTCCAGCAGAGGGTAACCTCTTTAAAAAGTCTGGCCAGCCTGATGTATGGCTGAAATCGTTAATAGGTCCGACTGAAAGAGCTAAGCTGGACAGCCACAGTTCCCTTACATGGCAAGTGAGATCGTGCATACTTCTTTAAAGGTAAAATATACTTTCTTTCGTTCATTTTTGTGAACATTCTTACCGTACCTTATTTATCTGCTTTTGTAGATCAATCTTATAGGCACGGAGTTAATGAAGAGGATTTCCCATACAGAGCAAGAAGTAAGGGAGTTGCGTGTTGAGGCAGATAATTGGAATGAGCAATATGAAAGCTTACAACTCGACATGGAGGCAGTGGAAGAGGAAAAGTGTACCTTGGAGCAGCAAGTGAGGGTCATGACAGTAGAATTGGCTATTGAGAAGGCATCTTCAAATTAGGCAGGCAAGGATAAGAACGTCCTAGAATCCTCATTCGCAGAGCAACTGTCTTGTGCCTCTGAAGATATCAGGAGCCTAAAGGCCTTATTGGACCAGAAGAAGGAGTATTCAGGCGAACTTGTTCAATCACTCACTCAAACCCAAGAGGATCTACGCAACTCTTTGAAGAAAATTCAGTCCCTGCAAAGGTCTTTCGCTCATTTAAAGGCCTCTCATTATGTTGTCGTGGCTGAGAGGGATGAATTAAGAGCTGAAGTTGAGCTGTGGGAGAAATATTATGAAGCTCTTGAAGACAAGGCAGCCGTTGATATAAGTTGGGCTTATATGAACTCTCATCTCGACACATTGACGGAAATGAGACAAGAGGCTTTTGACCTAAAAGCCGAAATTGCAAAGACCAAGGAGACAATTGAGAAGTATCAACAAGGTCAAAATCTCTCTTCACCTGAAGGTGAGGCTCCTGCTGCTCATGTATCTTTATCCAAAGCTGCTCCTCCTGCCAAAGAAGACAACCCCTCATCTGATGAAGTTTAAGATCTTGGTTATCTTTTTTTTTTATCAATTGGTGGTTACCCCCAGTCCCATCGGGGGTAAGTTTGGATCCTTTAAGTCCCCAACCGACAACTTAGGGGTACCCAATGTAAAAACCTTAATATGGCTAAGGCTAAGTTAATACTTAGTTTATTTTTCCATTAATATATTAATGCAGGTATGACTTTAATCTCTGTTGAGTTTTTTTTCCA
This sequence comes from Nicotiana paniculata, assembly GCA_005239505.1. Taxonomy (NCBI): domain Eukaryota; kingdom Viridiplantae; phylum Streptophyta; class Magnoliopsida; order Solanales; family Solanaceae; genus Nicotiana; species Nicotiana paniculata. The sequence goes on along the minus strand of ML321511.1, from coordinate 13,961 downwards.
CTCTTTCAAGTCTTTTGCATGCTTGAGGTTTAGGTTTCACCTCTGAGTATATAAAATGCTTAGATTATCCATACCTTTTCATAATAGGTACGGTTTGTGAAAGAGGGCCCTTTTTGATCGACACTTAATGAAGAAGACGTCTCAACTTCATAATGGTGTAAATATGCAATGGAGAGATAGGAATTTTTCACATGTTTATTTTCAATAGTGTTTTTTGTTGAACTTTTGTATCATCTCACATGTGTTTGCGTACCGTCTAAAATTCATGTTGCAACTGTTTTATTTTAACAGGTTTGCTACAAACTTGTATTTCGTAACTGTTTTTCTTTTGTAACAGTTTTTTCGAGTTAACACAAGGGATAACTGTTTTTTGTTCATAACAGTTTTTATAAGGGTATGGGTTTTAACCCGTAACTGTTTTTACTGACTATAGTTTTTAATAAATACAATATGAGGGTGATGTTTTTTCATCCATAACTGCTTTTTGTTTGTAACAGATTTTTGAATAGGTACAAGGATATTGATCTTTCATCCATAACTATTTTTATTCATAATAGTTTTCTGTATAAGTACAAAGATTTCGTAATTGTTTTTATTTATAATAGTTTTCTGAATAAGTACAAAGATGATGACCTTTATCCATAACTATTTTTAGTTACAAAAGTTTTCTGAATAAGTACAAAGATGTGCATTTTTCTCTCGTGACTAATACTTTGCCTTTTAACATGAACATTCGTTGAAGGTTTTTCTTTTGGATCAAGCTTTGTGTTTTGAGTCTTTTGGCTCTTTTGATTTTTGCTCGTATCACTTGATTCGTTGGGTAGATGGATCCTCAAGCTCAAGCTTTGACTTTTTGATAGTCTTCTTTGCTTCATCTTTGCCTTCCATACTGTATAGTCCCCCAAGTTTTTGAGCTTTGAAGAATGAAATCTCGAGCACTTGACTGTTCCTTCCTCATGGTCCTTTTCCTGAAAAGGAAAAACATACGGGACTCGAAGGTACATAATGTTTATATGATGACTACTTAACCCTTTAAAACGTCCATCATAAAGTGTAACCCTAGATCGGGAATTCAATTACTTCCTCGCGTCTTTGCAGGTATAATATCATCATTTGGTGATGGGTTAGCTTTTTGCCTATCATCTAAAATGGTCAGTAAAGTTTAACTATTCAAATATAAAATCGAACGTAATGATACCTGACCGAGGGTATTCCTTTCACTTAGAAGTTGTACTTCTTTAAATGAACGACATTCCAACTGGTTGGTAAGATCCTGCCATCCATAGCTTCCAGCTCATAAGCACCTTTCCCAAAAATGCCACGGACTTTGTAGGGTCCTTCCCAATTTGGACTTAGCTTCTCTGCGCCAGCTTCCTTTGTTGATTGAAAGACTTTCTTAAGAACGAAGTCCCCAATTTTGAAATATCTGAGATGAGACTTTCTGTTGTAATATCGTTCTATGATTTGTTTCTGAGCTACCATCCGTATTAGCGCAACTTCTCTTCTTTGCTCGAGCAAGTCCAAATTGGTTCTTCACTCGTCGTTGTTCGCTTCCTCCGTGGCTGTTGTAAACCTTGTGCTTGGTTCGCCGATCTCCACCGTTATCAAAGACTCTTCACCGTAAACAAGTACGAAAGGAGTTTCTCCCATGGCTTTTTTTTTGAGTAGTTCTGTAAGCCCATAATACTGCCAGTAACTCATCAGGCCAATTTCCCTTGGATTTTTCCAACCGTTTCTTCAAGTTGTTGATGATTACTTTGTTAGTTGATTCGTCTTGTCTATTAGACACGGGGTGATATGGTGATGAAGTGATTCGTTTGATTTGCCAGCTTTCGAAGAATTCTGTGATCTGAGAGCCTATGAATTGCGAGCCATTGTCACATACGATTTCCTTCGGTATTCCAAAGAAGCATATTATGTTTCGCCAAATGAAGCTCTTCACTTCTTTCTCTCACACCTGTTTAAATGCTTCTGCTTCTACCCATTTTGTAAAATAATCAGTTAACACAAGCAAGAACCATACCTTTCCTTTAGCTGTGGGAAGGGGTCCCACTATGTCCATGCCCCATTTCATGAACGACCATGGTGATATCACTGGATGCAGTAGCTTTGATGGTCGATGCATGTTGTTAGCGAATCTTTGGGCATTTTTCGCCTTTAGCACGAAACCCTTGGCCTCTTCTTCTATTTTGGGCCAATAGTACCCTACTCTGATGAGGGTTTTGACTAAGGATCTCGCTCTTGCATGATTTCCACAGTGCCCTTCGTGGATTTCCCTCATCACAAATTCTATTTGATTGGGTCCAAGGCATTTTTCTAAGGGACCTCCGAACATCTTACGGTACAAAGAAGTGCGAATGAGGCACTACCGTGCATCGTTTTTGCGAAGTGCTTGAGATAATTTTTTATCTTCAGTACGGTACCATTCTACAAAAAATTTAAGATTTTGTTTCTCCAATCCCAGGTTAAATTGCTAAAGGTTACCTCATTTTTGTCCTGGTCAATTACTGAATGAAACAAGTGAACGAAAATTGCATTGTCTTTATTTGTCACTTCTGTAACTGCTGTGAGGTTAGCTAATGCATCCGCTTCTGCATTTTCCTCTCTAGGTATTTGCAGAACTTTCCATGATTTGAATTGCCTTACGAGATCTCATGCTTTTTCCAGGTATTGTTGCATCCGAGTCTCCCTCGCAATATAAGTCCTATGCATCTGGTTCACTACCAGTTGAGAGTCGTTTTGGATCACGATCTGCTCAATTGAGAGTTCTCGTACCGGTTCAAGTCCTGCAATGGCAACTTCATACTCCGCTTCATTGTTAGTGATAGGATAACATTCAATGGCTTGTTGTGTCTTTTCACCGGTGGGTGATATTAAGACTATGCCTAAGCTGACTCCTTTTACATTAGATGATGTTTAACCAAAAAATAAGATCCTTTGATCAAAGCTATTTTAGGATAAACTCGGGTTACTGATAATCAAAAAGTGAATGGAATAAGTAAAAGAACAATAGATTGATAGCAATATGCGAGAATTACAATAGTTTGTATTCGAGAATCCAGCCCTCCTATTTGTTACCTCTTCTTCCCTTTTATAGGGAGATTCTCCTAGTACAATCTTTGGATTTCGGTAATGATGGCTCATTAATGACTAATTAATACATTAATGAGGCGTTACAATGGTGAATCGTAACTGTTATTTTAGGAGTTACATAACGTATATGATATTAACTGTTGATCCTCGAATCTGCCCATTATTGTGTCTAGATTCGTCATGACCGTGTCTCTTCTTCTTCATTAGGTTTCCCGTGGATGATATACTCGTGATTGATAAACCAATTCCGTTCATGTTGAGTTAATCTTGTACCTACTCGTTGCTTTGTCTAGATTCATTTCAACTGTGCCTCTTTCTCGTGGCTTTATATGAAAGAGTATACTAACAATATCATCCCGTGCCTCTGTGTATCTTTTCCTCCACATGTGCTGTTTTCTTTTGTCCACATAGTTGGCTGAGTCATCCAGATTCTGGCTACGTGTAAAGCTATTTTTTACCAATACAGATAGTCCCCCCACTTGCGATGTATTTTGCGTATAATACTTGGTAAGTGGATACGCATTTATGGAGGGAATATTTTGCCGCCGCTTTGTTCTGAAACATTGTACCCTTTATTGAACGCTTTCATCGTATATTACTTCTATTTAATGCTTCTTCCACGTGTTTGTTTTTGATTGGTTCTGCAAAAATTCGCTGCCTCCGTTCTGAAGTGACACGCTTAATTATGACTTTCCATCATTACTTTTCCATGCTTTGACAGTTTCTATTAGGTATAAATAATTGTCTTCTTTCTTTCTCTTTCACGAAACACTTCTATAATTTGATTTTTCCTTAGTGAAGAAATTTTTCTTAGCTTGCATAAATATGCCTTCTTCTGGTCGATCTAAAAAAGTTATCAATGTTGAAACTTCGACGTCCCCTTCTTATGCTTCATCTAGGAGTCGAAGCGGTGGTCGATTAAGGAGTTTAGGACCTGTTTCTACTAGAGGTTCTTCATCTCCTTTAGTTCCTCCTTCTTCTAGTAGGTCTTCTGTTTCTAAGAACAAGGATGACATTCGTGAACCCAGAGTTGATGAAATCCTCCCTGCTGAGATAGTTTTTCCAGAAGTAAATTCTCCCATCGCTGAACAAGCTTCTTCTTTAGATAGTGTAGAAAAATACGCTGCCATTTTTACTGTAGGTCATATTCCTGTTGTTCGTAGGGAATGCTCCTGGGAGTCTAATGTTCCCATTCTTGTGCCAAGTAGTAACCAAAGAATCACGTCTTACAAGACGGGTTTTTTTTATGTTTATACTTACCCTTTCACATTAGGATTTCAGCCTCATGTTGACCCTGTTATCATAGAATTTTGTCGGTTTTTCAATATTTGTCTAGGACAGGTTGGTCCCTTAGTATGGCGTGTTGTCACTTGTTTAAGAGTTTTGGCTTCAAAGGTTTATATTCCTTTCACCTTTCATCATCTGATGCATTTATATTCACCTGCTCTGTTTCGTCAAGGGATTTTTACTCTGGCTGCTCGGAGTAAAAGAGTTTTAGTAACCCCTGATGATGATAAAGATAAAGGTTGGTACCTGACATACGTTGTTGTTCCCACTGTTGTTCTAGTGGGTGAAAATAATCTTCCCTTCCTTGAGAAGTGGAACCGTGCACGTAACTACTTTGGTTAGTACCTGTTTTCTTTACATAAAGTTGTATTATGTTTTTAACACCGCATCTGTTTTCCTTTTATTTTCGGAAACTATGAATATTGTCGAGAATGTCCCCGATATTCGTAGCTGGGTAGAAAGAATGTTAACTGCTGCTCCTGTTGAGGAAATATCCTGGAAGTACTTTTCCACAAAGTATAAATGGGTTGTCAAGACTCATGGTAAGTAGAGTTTTTCTCTTTTCTTTCCTTACCTGAATTTTGTTTAATTTTTTCTCTTTTTTGATAGGGTTTTCTGCCCGTGGGGCATCTTCATCGCTTCCGAGGATGTCGTTGTCTCATGCCCAGAATGTCTTAGCTAGTGCTTCAAAAAGAAAGGTTCAAGATTCTCGCTTTGGAGTAGAAGATGAGGATGAAGAAGAGGGTGCTTTAGTGCACCGGGCGAGAAGAAGGGGGGGTAGTTTCTGACGATGAGTATACTCCCGCGCCTCTTTCTTCCGTGTTGGCAATCAGGACTTCTTCTTCTCGTGATCAATCCCAGTCCCCAACTCGAGATCCTGCCGAACATCTATTTCATGAAGGTTTTGAAATGGACCCTGATGATGTTCCCCTAGCTAGTATCTATCCAGGTTTTTTTGCCGTCTCTGCTCCTCATTCTGTGGCTGTTGTTCCTCTTCCTATACCTGTTATTTCTTCAGTTTCTTTTCCGTCCGTATCTACCAAAGTGCCCGCGGTTTCTTTAGCTTCTGGTCCCTCTCTCTTTTTCGCTGTCCCTTCCGTCCTTGCTTCCGTGCCTTCTGTTATAGAAGAAGGGTCTTCTAGCAGGGAAATGGGAAGAGTTACAATTGAGGTTCCAGCCGGTGGAAGCCTCTTCAAGAAGACTGGTGAGCAGAGGTGTGGCTTAAGACTTTAATTGGCTTTGAGGAGAGGGCCAAGCTTGATAGCCACACAACTCTTACTTGGGACAATGATGTGGTGCACAACTCCTTAAAGGTATGCATTTGGAAGAACTTTTGCACACATGTTGTTCTTTTATTAACAGTTTAACACATTTGATTATTTTACTGTTTTTGCAGACGCACCTTATTGGTTTGGAGCTTATGAAGAGAGTTTCCCATTATTAAAATGAGTTGAAGGTGTTCCGCAGTCTCGATGATATTAAAGCGCAATACGATAGTCTTCGAATAGAGATGGGAGCTTTAGAGGATGAGAAAGATACCTTGAGGGAGAAATTGAAGGTTGTTAAGGCAGAGTTGGCAGTGAGAAAGCTTCTCTCAGCCAGGTCAATAAGGATAAAGATGTTCTTGAATCTTCATTTGCTGAGCAACTGTCAAAAGCTACGGAGGAAATCTGGCACCTGAAGCACATGTTGGGGGAGAAAGAGGAATATTCTGGTGAACTTGTGCGTAATCTCTCTCAGGTTCAAGAAGATCTCCGTGAAGCTCAAATGAAGGTTCTGACTTTGGAGGAATCAATTGCATCTCTAAAGGTTGCCTTGGAAACCACTGAAGCTGAGAATGATAATTTGAAGGGCGAGATTTAGGCTTGGTCAAAGGACTATGGTGACCTTGAAGAATCAACAGCTGTTGACGTGAGTAGGGCATATATGAGTGCTCGTCATGATACATTGTTGGAGATGAGTCAAGAAGGATTTGACCTTGATGCTGAGATTGAAAAATCTAGGGAAGCTATGGAGAAGATTCAACAAGGTTTTGATCTCTCTCTAGCTGATGAAGCCCAAGAATAAGCTGGTTCTCCTCCTCCTCCTAGAGAATGAAGATTTTAGTCACCCTTGTTTTATTTTCTTTTTTATTGGATTGGTGTAATTACTCCCATCCCCATCGGGAGTAATTTTGAAACTTCTAAAGTTCCCAATTGACAATTTAGGGGCAAAAAATGTATATATCTATGCGGCTAAGTACTAGTTTAATACTTAGTTTTTAACTTAGCCGCTTTTATATCAATATTTTTGAGACTTTTTGTTATGAGTTTCAGCCTTACTGTTTACTAAATTCTATTGTTTTGTGTTTCTTTAGTGAGGTTTATGTCCGTACCTCTTTGCATAAAGATGCGTGCTTTACTTTGAACCCTTTTATGATGGGTGTAGTGTAAGCTTTTTAGCCTTTGTTTATAAGAGGCTTTGTTTATGAATTAGGGCCCTTTTAATGTTTTAATGAAGAAGACGTCTCAACTTCATTGAAAATGCAATAGAGTGATAGGAATTTTTCACATGTTTAAGAATGTTTTTGTGAGAGGTTTTTCCTTGAACTTTCACAACATTTTACATGTGTTATGTTTGTCATCTAAAACTCATGTTGCAACTGTTTTGTTTTAGAAGATTTGATAATCACTTGTATTTCGTAACTGTTTTTAGTAGATAACAGTTTTTTCGAGTTAATACAAGGAAGTAACTATTTTTCATTCGTAACAGTTTTTGTAAATATTGGGTTTTTCCCATGACTGTTTTATTTGCAACAGTTGTAAGTACGAGAGAAATGTATTGTAATTCGTAATTGTTTTATTTGATAAAGTTTTGAGAATATATATATAAGGGTTTTGATCTTTCATCCATAACTGTTTTATTTGAATAACAGTTTTTTATTCGAGTACATAGATTTCATAACTGTTTTGATTACAATAGTTTTGGCTAAGTACAATGATGATGATCTTCTATCCCTAACTATTTTTCATGTAACAGTTTTCTTTGTATAAGAGATGTACATTTATTCTTCATAGCTAATATTTTTCCTTCTGACCTGAACATGGTTCGAGGGTTTTCAGAGTAGGCTTTCGTAATTCTTGTGCCGAAGTTTTCAGTTATTTTGCTCGTATTACTTGACTTATTGGGTGAATGGTTCTTTTAGGCTCGAGCATTCTGACTTCTGGTAGTCTTTTGCGTCATTTTGGCCTTCCATATTATATAGTCCCCCAAGTGTTTGAGCGTTGAAGAATGAGATCTCGAGCACTTCATTATTCGTTCTTTGTGGTCCTTTCCCTGAAAAAGGAAAACATTCCGGACTCGAAGGTATATAATTTTTTTAGATGATGACTGCTTAACCCTTTAAAATATCCATCAGAAAGTGTAACCCTAGACCAGGAATTATGTTATTTCCTCGCGTCTTTGCAGGTCTAATGTCATCATCTGGTGATATATTAGCTTTTTTCCTATCATCTAAAAAAGTTAGTAAAGTTTAAATATGCAAAGATAAAATCGATCATGCGATACCTGACCGGGGGTACTTCTTTTTCCTAGAAGTAGTACTTCTTCAGGTGGATGGAGTTCCAACTCGTTGGTAGAATTCTGCCGTCCATGGCTTCCAACTCGTACGCGCCTTTGCCTGCTATGCCTCGGACCTTATAAGGACCTTCCCAGTTTGGATTTAGTTTGCCAGCTCCTGCTTCCTTTGTTGACTGGAAAACCTTTTTAAGTACAAAGTCCCCAATTTTGAAATATCTGAGATGAGCTTTGCGGTTGTATTATCATTCTATGATTTGATTTTGAGCTGCCATCCGTATTAAGGACGCATCTCTTCGTGACTCGAGCAGGTCTAAATTGGTTTGGAGTTCAACATCATTCGTTTGTTCCGTAGCTGTTGTCACTCTCAGACTTGGTTCACTAATTTCTATGGGTATTAATGCCTCTGAGCCATAAACGAGTGCGAAAGGACTTTCTCCCGTAACTGTTTTTGATGTAGTCATGTATGCCCATAACACCATTGGTAATTCGCCGGGCCAATTGCCTTTGGCTCTGTCTTACCGCTTCTTTATATTGTTGATGATGATTTTGTTCGTGGATTCTGCTTGTCCATTAGCTACGGGATGATATCGCGTTGATGTGATCCGTTTGATTTTCCAACTGTTGAAGAATTCTGTGATTTGAGAGCCTATAAATTGTGGGCCATTGTCACACACGATCTCCTTTGGAATTCCAAACCGGCATATTATATTTCTCCATAAGAAACTCTTAACCTCATTTTCCCGCACCTGTTTGAATGTTTTTGCTTCTACCCATTTTGTGAAGTAATCAGTAAGTACAAGTAGGAACCATACCTGACCTTTAGCTGGGGGAAGAGGTCCTACTATATCCATTCCCCATTTCATGAAGGGCCATGGTGATATAATGGAATGTAACAATTCTACTGGTCGGTGCATATTATTGGCGAACCGCTGACATTTTTCACATTTTGATATGAAATTCTCCGCGTCTTCTTCCATCTTGGGCCAGTAGTATCCTGCTCTGATTAAGGGTTTTACCAAAAATCATGCACCTGCGTGATTTACAGTGGCCCTCATGGACTTCTCTTATCACAAACTCCGTCTGATTAGGTCCGAGGCACTTAGCTAGGGGTCCTCCAAACATTTTGCGATACAAGGTGTTGTGAACTAAACTGTATCTCGCTGCTTTGCGGCGGAGCGCTTGAGATGTTTTTTTGTATTCAGGCATGATACCATTCTGCAAAAATTTAAGAATTTCGTTTCTCCAATCCCAAGTTAAATTAGTGAAAGATACCTCATTCTTGCTGTGATCGACTGTCGAATGGAAGAAGTGTACGATGATAGTGTTGTCTTTAATGGTTACGTCCGTAACTGCTGGGCGAGGCTGGACAATGCATCTGCTTCAACATTTTCTTCTCTAGGTATTTGTATTATTTTCCATATTTTGAACTGTCTCACAAGTTCTCGTGCCTTTTCTAGGTACTGTTGCATTCGAGTTTCTCGAGCGATGTAAGTCCCCTGTATTTGATTTACCACCAGTTGTGAATCACTGTTGATTTTGATTTGTTCAATTGACAACTCTCGTGCCAATTCTAAACCTGCAATAACAACCTCATACTCTGCTTCATTGTTAGTTATTGGGTAACATTTGATTGCTTGTCGTATCTTTTCACCCGTGGGTGATATTAGTACAATACCTAATCCTGCTATTTTTATATTAGATAAGCCATCTGTAAATAGGGTCCATTGACCTGGGTTTATACCATTGAAGACCTGTAATTCCTTTTCTACTTCAAGAGTAATATTACTACCAAAGTCAGCTACAAAGTCAGCCAATATTTGTGATTTAATTGCAGTTCTACGTTGATATGTTATATCATGCTCACTTAATTCTATGGCCCATTTGGTTAATCTCCCTGGCCGTTCTTGTTTATGCAAAATATTCCTTAAAGGATATGGAGTTACGACAGTAATTTGATGACATTGAAAATAAGGACGCAATTTTCTTGACGCTATTATTAATGCTAAGGCTATTTTTTCTAGATGTGGATATCTAGTATCTGCATCTAGTAAAGTTTTGCTTATATAATAAATGGGAGATTGTTTACCTCTTTCTTCTCGTACCAATACTGCACTTATGGCAATTTCTGAGACAACTAAGTAGATATATAATCTTTCTCCTTCTTTTGGCTTTGATAACAATGGTGGTTTTGACAAGTATACCTTCAAGTCCTTTAAAGCCTGTTGACATTCTTCAGTCCATTCGAATTGATTTTGCTTTTTAAGAATTGCAAAGAATTTAAAGCTTTTTTCGGAAGACTTAGAAATAAATCTCCCTAGGGCTGCTATTCTTCCTGTCAATCTTTGGACTTCTTTTTTATTTCTCAAGATTTCAGGTATTTCTTCTATAGCTTTTATTTGTGCTGGATTTACCTCTATTCCTCTGTTAGACATAAGGAATCCCAAAAATTTACCAGATTGTACTCCAAAGGCACATTTTTCCGGGTTGAGTTTCATGTTGTACCTGCTAAGATATCAAAAGTGATAGAGAGATGTTGTAGATGATCTATCGCTTGTGTTGATTTTACAAGCATATCATTGATGTAATCCTCCATTGTTTTGCCCAAATGTTCTTGGAACATTTTTGTCACTAACCTTTGATAAGTGGAACCTGCATTTTTTAACCCAAAAGGCATAACATTATTACAATAGGTCCCCCGGCTAGTAATGAAGGAAGTCTTTTCTTCATCCAAGGGGTCCATTTTGATTTGGTTATAACCAGAATATGCATCTAAAAAGCTTAACAATTCATGGCCCGCGGTTGCATCGATCATTTGATCTATATGTAGCAAGGGAAATGAATCTTTAGGACATGCTTTATTTAAATCAGTATAATCGACACATACCCGCCATTTGCCATTCTTTTAGGGTACTACTACTGTGTTGGCTAGCCAGTCAGGATACTTTACCTCTCGTATCGAACCTATATTTAAAAGCTTTTGGACTTCTTCATCGATCACTTGATTTTTAAAAGGTCCTTGCTTTCGTTTCTTTTGTTTAACAGGTACGAACGATGGATCTTCATTTAATTTGTGAGTCATCACTTCTGGTGGAATACCTATCATATCTGAATGGGACTATGCAAAACAATCCTCATTAGCCTTTAAATAATTGACAAACGTACCTTTTTGTTCTGGAGTTAATCTTTCTAACAATTTTATGCCAATGTAATTTGTTCTGATATGGGAACAACCTCGAGTTCTTCAGCAGTTGTTTTGATATGTTCTTCTTCTTCTGGTTCATGAATGAAATCTGGTATGGAGTCTATGTCCACATGTTTTGGCTAATTCTTGATGATTACAAGATTTGTTTCGTCATTATCCTCTTCTGTACCTATAGGAATATCTATTTCTTTGGTACGTAGCTGATCAGAATTTTGTTCCATACCTGTTTGTGGATGACCCTCTGTTTGACAATTCGTTGTTTCTTCCGCGTCTCTTTTGTTGTTAAGAGTTATTGACTTAATATTCCTCGAGGTTTGCTGATCACCCCTGATCTGCATTATTCCCCATTTGGAGGGGAATTTTATTACTTGATGTAAAGTAGATGGGACCGCTTTCATGTCATGAATCCATGGTCTTCCCAGGATGACATTGTAAGCATTTTTGTATTAATGACTTGGAATTTTGCATTTTAATGACTCATTCAGCGTAAGTATTGAGTTCGATCTCACCTTTAGTTATCACTGTTGAATTGTCGAACCCAGATATGGCTTGAACCTTTGGAATCATTTTGTTTTCTACTAGCATTTCTTCTATGACTTTCATCAAAATAATATTGATTGAACTGCCTGGATCAATCAACACCCTTTTAATGTTAGTGTCATGAATGAGTAAGGATATTACCAGTGCGTCATTGTGTGGAAGTATTAATCCATCAAAGTCTACTTCGTCAAAAGATATTTGTTCTTCCCCTCATTTCTTCTCGAACCCGCTTTCCGTGGGTGCTCGTGACTTTTGATGTTGGCGGGCAGACTATCCCGTTTACTTCTTCTCCTCCATGTATGACATTGACAGTCCGTTTTGGGGAGGGTGGTTTTGGTGGCTCCTGCCTTTTCTTCATATATGCATGTTTACGTTTATCACTAAACAAGTCTGTTAAATAGCCCTGTTTTAATAGATGTTCTACTTCACCTTGTAGAAATCTGCAATCTGTTGTTCTATGGTCGTGATCATTGTGGAATTCACACCACTGATCGAGGTTCCTCCTGTTAGGGTTAGAACACATTTCTTTCGGCCATTTAACTTTGTCTCCCATACTTCTCAGTATTGAGACGAGCTCAGTGCTGCTTACGTTAAAGCTATGGTGTCCAATTCGGGTAATATCCCGGAATTGTTCATCTCGATCTCTCCTGGATCTAGATGATGATGAGTTTGTATATCTTCCCGAAGGTCTTGTATTTCGAACCTGGGACGTAGGCCACGTCCCGAGGGTCCTAAATAAGGATCATACCTGTTTTTACCTGATCTTTTCTTTGATTTTGGGCGTCTTATTCTGGGATATTCCTCATCTTTTGATCGTGCAATTATATCTTCTTCAATCCTGAGTTTAGTACTGTACCTGTTGTACACATACTCCATGTCGTGGCTGGGAATTCTCTTAAACTCTCATTGAGTCGCCTCATGGCTTCTGAGCTTTTCTCGTTCAAGTTACTTGTGAATGCCATGGCTGCCCAGTTGTCAGGCACCCTCGGTAGTTGCATTCTTTCCCGTTGGAATCTATCTACAAACTCACGGAGCAATTCCTTGTCTCCCTGCTTTATCTTGAATATATCTTCCATTCGTTTTTCAACTTTTTGTGCACCAAAGTGTGCTTTTATAAACGAATCTGGAAGTTCAGCAAAAGAATCTATAGAGTTCTCAGGGAGAAGAGAATACTAGGTTAAGGCTCCTTTTGTGAGTGTTTCTCCAAATTTATTGACAAGGACTGATTCTATTTCCTCTTTTGTTAAATCATTGCCTTTTACTCCAGTGGTGAAAGCAGTCACGTGATCATGTGGGTCGGTTGTTCCATCGTATTTGGGGACATCAGGCATTCTAAACTTGGTGGGTATAAGTAACGGAGCTGCACTTGGCTTCCAAGGTTGTTGAGAATACCTATCCACATCGATTCCTTTGATAATAGGCGGAACACCAGGGATTTACTCGATGCGATCATTTTTTTCTTTCATTTGCTTCTACATGGTTAATAATAAATTTTGTAATACTGAATTACTAGTCATACCTGGTCGTGTTTCAAGAGGTGTATTGAGAGTTTCATCCCTGGTTAAATTTGTTAATCCCGCTTGCAGATCTTCTACTACAACTGTATTATCCGGAGGCAATGTTGGTGATACTGGAGGTACTTGTGGTAATTGTCTTGCAAATTCTCGCAAAGCATGCCCCACGTATTCAGCAATAATTTGCCTTATGATCTGGTTCCACTGGTTGTTCGTTATTATTACGATTGGTAGATCTTTCAGGGGATGGTTCTCTCGAAGCTCGTGGAGTTCCTCGAGGAGGAGTTGAAACTGGGGTTCCATTTCTTTGCTGGTTGTTATCGCCATTGTTGTTGATGTTTTTATTGTTGTCGTTGTTGTTGTTGTTGGAATTCGACATGATTTTAAGGATATCAGTTGGTAGAGAAAATGATGATTATCAGGTTTCCCGGTAACGGAACCAATTTGTTTAACCAAAAAATAAGATCCTTTGATCAAAGCTATTTTAGGATAAACTCGGGTTACTGATAATCAAAAAGAGAATGGAATAAGTAAAATAACAATAGATTGATAGCAATATGCGAGAATTACATTAGTTTGTATTCGAGAATCCAGCCCTCCTGTTTGTTACCTCTTCTTCCCTTTTATAGGGAGATTCTCCTAGTACAACGTTTGGATTCTGGTAATGATGGCTCATTAATGACTAATTAATACATTAATGAGGTGTTACAATGGTGAATCGTAACTGTTATTTTAGGAGTTACATAACGTATATGATATTAACTGTT
>ML321510.1:16479-38222 GCA_005239505.1 Nicotiana paniculata | reverse complement strand
TATTTTTCCCTTCTTTCTTTTTCCTATTAGTAAATCAGTATTACTATGATTCAGGATTAATGTAATAGTAATAGCATATCTACAGTCTTCTATGTACGTTTAGCTTTTTTTTTTTGTTGTAAATATGGACTGAACTATATAAATTTATGATTAGTTGTATTTTTCTTAATTCATAAACGTTACTATAGTAGTTATGGTCCAGACACGCCAAGGTCACCTGAACTGGGTCAGACTCGTAAACCTGGCCCAATTGAGCCTGGTAGCGTCTGAATTTCAGGCTATGGGGCCTGGAATGTTAGACCCATTAATTGTGTTAAACAATCTGTAACCAGTCATTTTTCTCTTCTGTTGTCAATCAGCATGAGAAGTGTTTTCATTCATGAAATCCGCTGTAAATTTCTCACTACTGAACACAAAGTGGTTTTTAAATCGATTATCAACAAGGTAGAGCCAGAAATTCGAATCTTTTCTTAAACTGTCCGCTCCAAATAAAAGCAACCATAGTTTAATTCAGTTTTTTTAAGGCTTGTTCTGTCACAAAATTTAAAGACCCATGAGCTGTATATAAAAACTCTTGTTTAGCATATAGTAGTAGATCAAACGGTAAAGAAATCTTGTACACGTAGCCTCATATTCTCATTTCAAAATTTGCCTTATTTCTTACCATATAGATGTGAGATGTGTTAGTATGTTTGTTTTTAACTGTTCTTTTTTAATCATGTCCAAATGACCTAATTAGGATGGCCTAAAAGGAAACCATTAGAGGCTAAAATATGGCCATAGCTCGAAACATGTCGTCTTTAGTAAACATCATTTAGGCAGTCTTTTCGGAAGAACAAGACCTTTAGCTTGAAACTTGATAAAAATCAAATATTATACCAAAGCTACCATAACCAACACTCGGGAGTGACAACTCATGTCCCCGTCTTCAACTTCAAACTATAATAAAAATCACATGTTATAATTACGGGTGCATTTCATGTGGCGTAGTTATAATGTGTTTAAAAGACAAACAAGTGCACTCATCATGACTTGTTTCAAGATAAATCCATAAATATTAAAAGCGTTTGAAATTTAAAAGGGCTAAACGCACAATAGGATACAATATATATAAATAATCGGACAATTTAGGCCAAATATTAATAGTTAAGCAACCGTGCTAGAACCACGGAACTCGGGAATGCCTAATACCTTCTCCCGGGTTAACATAATTCCTTACTCGGATTTCTGGTCGCAGACAAGTCAGAACAGAGTCAAAATTTCTTTGGCTTGGGATTTCAATAAATAAATGGTGTCCCGGAACACCGTAAAAAATCCGGGTGGCGACTCTGAAACCAATAAATAAATCCCAAATCCGAATAATGTCACTTAAGTTGGAAAAACTCCCATATCCCACCATTGTCGGAAAAAGGAGGTGTGACAACAATTGCGCTTAATAGAGCTTATTTCACGTGTAGGAATTCTTGGACATGAACTGGAGAAAACTTGCACGAAATGGTACCTCAGAGCTACAAAATGGAGCAATAAAAGAAGACGTGCAAGGCAATGAAAAGTCACGGCCATAGATAGTTCAAGGCATTGTCCAACGCACTATCATTAGCGCCCTAGTTAGTGCCTTGCGCAGAAACAATGGAACCATAGACAGTGCCTCCCGTAGAAATATTGGTGCCTCAGACAGTGCCTCGAGCCGACGATGTCATCCGAGAAAATCTTAATTCCTCACTAGTTTTGGACATGTAGGCTTCGGCCCGTACCTTATAAATATCTCTTAAATTTAGTTTTTGAATGGTTAGACATCATTAGAGAGGCAAGAGGCTACATAATACTTTGGAAGCATGAATTACTCGAGTTTTCTCTTTGCTTTCCTTTTATTTGAATTTTAATGCTCTTAGATATTACTATGATTATCTACCCAATTATGAGTAGCTAAACCCGTCATCTAGGGTTGATGGAACCAATTTTTGGATGAAGTATTGATTATGTTTTGATATAATTGATTCGTTATTAATCTTTAATTGTTCAACTATGTGTTTCTTGTGATTAATTTAAGGGCCCTTGATTAATCGTGTCTAGTTATCTTGTGTTGCTTGAGAAAGAACACTTTATTAGATAGTTGTTGAACAACGCCACTTTCAAGCAAATTAAGAGATTAATTACTTGAATTTAAAAGCAAGATTAGAGATAACAAAGCTTTGGCGCGATATTTATGAGTTGTACTAATTGTCAACTAGAGTAGTTCGGGAGAATACTTCTAGTAAATTGTCGTAATTGATCGAGAGATAATTGCGATAAATAAGAACTAATCATTGTTAGAGAGTGTCGTGGCGATATTATAGCTAATGTTCATGAATTAATCCGGCAATTGGGTAAATCATAAAACCTGGATCTTTTATCCTTAATTCAACCTCAACAACAACAACAACAACAACAACAACAATAACAATAACAACAACATATCCAATATTATTCCACACCATGTGGTCTGGGGAGGGTAGTGTGTACACAGACATTACCCCTACCTTGTGAGGATAGAGAGTTTGTTTCCAAGAGACCCTCGGCTCAGGAAAGCATAAGCACCACATATGAAAATATAGACAAGAAGGGACAGTACCAAAAAGCCATATAAAAGCAGAATAAAAATAACCAGATAGTAAGGTGATCAACGACAAAAGAAAACAACGGTTCGTCATAAAAACCTACTACCAACAGAAAGAGAAATTGTGTGCCAATACTAATGTTATGAACGCTCTAGACTACCTACTCTACTACCCTAATCCTAGACTTCCAAACCTTCCTATCAATAGTCATGTCCTCGGTCAGCTGAAGCTATGCCATGTCTTGCCTAATCACCTCTCCCCACCTATTCTTTGGCCTACCTCTACCTCTTCGTGGGACCTCCAATGTCAACCTCTCACACCTCCTCACCGGGGCGTCTGTGCTCCTATTCCTCACATGACCAAATCACCTAAGCCGTGCTTCCCGCATCTTGTCCTCAATAGGGTCACACGCACCTTGTCGCGAACAACCTCATTTTTTATCCGATCTAACCTGGTGTGCCTGCAAATCCATCTCAACATCCTCATATCTACTACCTTCATCTTCTGGATATGAGCGATCTTGATTGGCTAACACTCAGCCCCATACAATATCATAGGTCTGACCACCACTTTGTAAAACTTACCCTTAAGTTTCGGTGGCACCTTCTTGTCACACAAAAAACCAGAAGCGAGTCTCCATTTCATCCATTCCGCCCCAATACGATGTGTGACATCTTCATCAATCTCCCCATCCCCCCAAATAATAGACCCAGGGTACTTAAAACTCCTTCTCCTAGGGATGACCTGCGAGTCCAGCCTCACCTCCCCTTCCCCTCTTTGAGTCTCTCCACTGAACTTACACTCCAAGTATTCTGTCTTGGTCCTGCTAAACTTGAAACCTTTAGATTCCAGGGTCTACCTCCATATCTCTAATTGCGCGTTCACACTGTCTCACGTCTCATCAATCAATACAATATCACCTATAAACAGCATGCACCATGGAACCTCCCCTTGGATGTGGCGGGTCTGTACATCCATCACCAGATCAAACAAAAAAGGGTTGAGTGTCGAACCCTTATGCAACCCCATCATAATCAGAAAATGGTCCGAGTCCCCACCCACTGTCCTCACTCGACTCTTTAATCCATCATACATGTCCTTAATCAACCTAAAGTAGGAAACAAGTACACCTTTAGCCTCCAAACATCTCCACAAAACCTCTCTCGAAACTTTATCGTACACCTTTTCTTAGTCGATGAACACTATATAGAAGTCCTTCTTTCTATCCCTATACTGCTCCATCAATCTCCTAACAAGGTGGATGATTTCTATAGTCGAACGCCCCGACATAAACCCAAATTGGTTCTCGGAAATAGACCCACTCCTCCTCACCCTTAGCTCTACAACTCTCTCCCAGACTTTCATAGTATGGCTAAGCAGCTTGATACCCCGATAGTTATTGCAGTTTTGGATATCACCCTTTTTTGCATATAGGAACCATCGTGCTCCACCTCCACTCTTCGAGAATTTTCTTCGTTCTAAAAATGATACTAAATAACATAGTGAGCCATTCCAAGCCTTCCTTTCCCGCACTCTACCAAAACTCCACCAGGACTTTATCCGGCCTGGTCGCTTTGCCCCTGCTCATCTTACGCAGAGCCCCCTCAACTTCATCAACTCTAATCCACCTACAACACCCAAAGTCACAATGACTCCTAGATAGTTACAAATCACCCAGTACAATGATCCTGTCACCCTCCTCATTCAAGAGACTATGGAAGTAGGTCTGCCATCTCCAACGGATAAGCCCCTCATCCAACAAAACTCTACCTTCTTTTTCGTTGATGAACTTCACTTGGTCCAAGTCATGCGCCTTCTCGTGCCTTGGATAACTTGAAAAACCTCTTATCCCCACCTCGGCCCTCGAGTTCCTCATACAAATGACTAAAAGTTGCAGTCTTGGACGTTGTAACTGCTAACTTGCCTCTTTCTTAGCCAACTTATAATGCTCCTTATTCTCCCTTTTCTCCTCCTCATCTACACTTTCCACTAACATCAGATACACTAGTTTCTTGGTTTCCACTTTTCCTTGCACCTCCCCATTTCACCGCCAGTCTCCCTTGTGACCACCACAGTAACCCTTTGATACCCCTAATACCTTTCTTGCGGCTTCCCTAATGCATTGTACAATCGTGGTCCACATAGCCCTTACATCCCCACTACTCCTCCAAGCCCCCATAGTCACCAGCTTGAGCCCCAACTCCTGCACTTTAGCATCCGTCAAGGCTCTCCACTTGATCCTATGTTTGCTATACATCGCCCTTTTCCTCGCAATCTCAAGGTCCATGACCAGGAAACTATGAAGGGTCGAGAGGTTCTCACTTAGGATGACCTTGAAATCCGTGTAGAGAACTTTATCAGACTTTCTGCAGAGTAAATAATCAATATGAGTCTCGGCCACCGAACTCCGGAAGGTGACCAAGTACTCCCTCTACTTTGGAAACTCGAATTTTCTATCACCAAATCAAATTCTCTAGAGAAGTCCATCAAAGACGATCCTCCTCCATTTCTATCTCCAAAACCAAAGCCACCATGCACGTCATCATACCACCCCCCTCAGACGTCGCTCCAATGTGGCAGTTGAAATCTCCTCTTATCAAAAGCTTCTTGGTATGAGGGATACCACGCACTATCTCATCCGAATACTCCCAGAAACGCCTCTTGACTTCCTCATCCAAGCCTGCTTGGGGTGCGTACACACTGATTAAGTTGAAAGTAAAACCTCCAACGACTAGCTTAATAGTCATCAGCCTGTCATTCACCCCTAACCTCCACCACTAGTTCATGAAGGTCCTTATCAACGAAGATACCTACCCCGTACCTGCCCCCCACCCTCCCAGAATACCAAAGTTTGAAACTGCCCACTGACGAGCTTAAAACACACAGCTAAATATGCTCGCTAGTCAAAGATAGTATAGTCTAATATCGTATCCACACGGATTGGAGTTAAACAGTATTATCATGGTTTGTAGCTAGATTTCTATCCAAGATGATCAAGCTATATTAATCTTCCTTTTCTCGAGAATCTTTGATAACTCTACAGATTTTCCAGTCAAAGTTCCTATGTTCCAAGACCCCACTCTCTGCCTAGTAGCTCCGTTAGACCTCTTACCTCCTTACCCCCTCCCCCGCGCTGACACCCCTAAGGAAAAGACCTTACCCTACCATTGTTCACAAAATCCACTACAATCTACGAGTCACTACACAAGAACTATCCCGAAACACGCAAAAAAATAAAATGAATTACCGAAATATAATCTACCACTAAATGTCAAAAAATAGATGAAGAAATAAAATAAAGGAACTAACGGAAACTATAATATACAACTAAAGGTGAAGAAATAAACAAGGGAACTAAAGGAATTATAATCTACAACTAAAGGATAGAAAAATAGGTGAAGAAATACAATACAAGAGCTAAGGTGGGATACAATCTACAACTAAAGGTCCCAAAGGATATATAACATAAAGATTCAAAATAAAGATGTAAACAGATAGATAAAAATATAAACAAGTAGGCAAACCTATCACTAATGCAATTAATTTGACAATGTTAGGGAAAATTGTAACGACCCGGTCAGTCGTGTTAAGAATTAGCACCCTGATCCTCTATTAACCGCTTCTCCCATGTCTATTTATGTTATTGGAACTTTTCGGAGCGTTGAGTGATGAAATCCGGGGTGGTTTTGGACACATAGTCCATAAATGTGGAATTTAGCTTTAGAAATCTGGCCGTAGCTAGAGCTGTGTGAAGACGGATCCGGAATGGAATTCCATAAACTCCGTTAGCTCCGTTGGGTGATTTCGGGGTTAGGAGCGTGTTCGGGATGGAATTTCGAGGTTGGTTGTGGATTTAGGCTTGAATTGGCGAAAGTTAGAATTTCGGCGATTTCGGCCGATCGGTGAAATTTTGATATCAGACTCAGAATGGAATTTTGAAAGCGACAGCAAGTCTGTAATGTCATTTGTGACATGTGTGCAAAATTTGAGGTAATTCGGATGAGTTTTGACGTGTTTCGGCATCGGATGTGGATTCTAGAAATTTCATAAGTTCTTAGGCTTGAATCTATGCATAATTCATGATTTGATGTTATGAGATGTGTTTTTAAGGCTCGGCCAAGTTTGAACAGGGTATTAGGGTCAGTTGGTAGGTTTAGTTGAGGTCCCGGGGGCCTCAGGGTTGTTTCAGATGCCCAACGGGTGAGTTTTGGGACTTTGAGAGCAGCTGAGCCGTTCTGGTTCTGGTGTCTCGCACCTGCGATGGTATTTCCACAGGTGCGGACACGCAGGTGCGAAAGGGGTGAAGACAGGTGCGGACGTAGCTTAGGCTGGCCTGACTCGCAAGCGCGGAAGAGTATCCAGAGGTGCGGAGCCGCACCTACGACCCAACCACCGCAGGTGCGACCCCAGGTTGTTTAATGAGTTTCCGCACCTGCGATTGTGTTTCCGCAGGTGCGAAACATCTGGGCTGGTTATACAAAAAATTCGAGTGTTTGAAATTCATAATTCCAAAATCGATTGTGAGCTCGAAACTTGGCGATTTTCAGTGGGATTTGAAGAGGAGAATCATAGGTAACGTTTTCTAACCTTAATCCATTTTAATATCAATAATCTCTATCAATTTCCTCAGTCTAATCAATGAAATTGGATGAAAAACCATGAAATTGGGATGAAATTTCCCCAAGTAGAAAATCTGAGGATTTATGGAGATTTAGACGTCGGATTTTGTTGATTCTTGTTCGAGTGGGTTCATGAGCGAATGGGTGTTTGGGAAATATAAATTTTACCCGATTCTGAAATGTGGGCCCGGGGGACTTTTTGGGCGAATTTCCTAATTTTGCGTATTTGCTTAAAACTAATTAGCTATTTTGTTCCCTTGAAGTGATGTTTACACCATGCAATCGATTTGAATAGATTTGGGTCACCTGGAGTTAGATACTCGTGGCAAGAGCGTGGTATTGAGGTGATTAGTGCAGTCAAGGTAAGTGGCTTGCCTAATTCTGTGTTGGGGACTTTCCCTTAGGTATTTTTATACTGATTTTGTTACGTGGACGCCGTGTACGTGAGGTGACGAGGGCGCACACGGGTAATTGTTGCTAAAATCCTATTTTTACATCCATGAAATCACTCATTTTCATCCCAATATTACTGTTTCCTGTCTTAACTGAGTAGTTATCTTAAGAGTAAGCATGCCTACCTGCCCTTACTTGATTTCCTCTTATTTTCTACTAGTTGCACCATGCTTAGGTAGCTTTACTCTATCCTTGCCTGTTGTTTTCCTGGACTGTTTAATTAAACTGTATCCGACATACTTTTGCTTTGTATATTTAAATTGGGACTACGGACAGAGATCCGGGAGCTTTCCCCTATACTGCATAGCATATTTAAATTGGGACTACGGACTGAGACCCCGAAGCTTTCCCTGTGTACTGCATTGCACATTTACTGTTGAGATATATGCTGTGCTGAGCCGAGGGCTCTCTTTCTGGTACTAATTCTTCCAGTTTCCATTAATCATGTTTATCATTGCTTATCTATATTTAAATGTTTTAAACTGTATATTGACTTGTTTTTAAAACTCAGTAGGGCCTCAACCTGACCTCGTCACTACTTGACTGGGGTTAGGCTCTGCACTTACGGAGTACCGAATGTGGAGTACTCACACCCTTTCCTGCGCATGTTTTCCCCATGTGCAGATCTAGGTACCAACACCTAGTATCGTGGCTAGGAGTCGTTCTAGCAGCTACCAGGAGACCGCGAGGTAATTCTGCCGCGTCTGCAGAATCCTACGAGTCCCCTTCTACTCTAGTATAGGCATAGAAGACTTATGTATTTTTCCACCGTTTCATTTTATAGATCTACATTTAATACAGAGCTTGTGACTATAGTGACATTCCAGGTTTTGGGAAGTGAAAGTGTATATGCTAAGAAACTATGTTATATCTACTTGAGTTCTTTTCTGTCTTTATTTTATTGATTCTATCATTTTCCGCAAATTTTAGGCTCACCTAGTGGTAGACTAGGTGCCGTCAGGATACCTTTTGGAGGGCAAAATGGGTCGTGACAAGTTGGTATCAGAGTGTCTAGGTTCATAGGAGTCACAAGTCACAAGCCGGTTTATTAGAGTCTCGCGGATCGGTGTGGAGACGTCCGTATCTATCTTCGAGAGGCTATGTAACTGTTAAGAACAATCAAATTCTTTGGAATTCCTTATCGTGCTAGTTACTGTCCTCAAATTCTTAAACTCTATTCTATTCTTTCTTGCAGATGGTTCATACCCCTACCGGATGTACTGATGACCAAGCACCCAAGCCCCCTGTCAGAGCCACCAGAGGCAGGGGTCGGGGTAGAGGACGAGCACGCGGTGCAGCCCAAGCACCGGCTAGAGTAGAGGCAGGGGAGCCCCCAGCAGCTACAGTTGGAGGGGAACAGAAGGTCCCTACTATTACTCCGGACCTCCAGGAGACATTGGCTCAGTTCTTGAGTGCCTTCAGTACTCTGTCTCAGGCGGGACTACTCCCGATAGATCCAACTACATCCCAGGCTGGAGGAGGGACACAGACCCCCGCAGCCCGTACTCCTGAGCATAAGGTTCATATTGGGCAGGTTCCAGAGTATATTCCTATGCCCCCAGCAGCTCCAACTCAGCATGAGACTAGGATAGTTGTTCCTGAGGCAGAGCAACTCCGACTTGAGAGTTACAAGAAGTACCACCCACCTGAGTTCAGCGGACTAGCTTCAGATGACGCCCTGGGTTTTCTTGAGAGGTGTCATCGCATTCTCCGCACTATGAGTATTGTGGAGACGAGTGGGGTTTCTTTCACTGCTTTCCAGCTGATGGGAGCAACTTATCAGTGGTGGCGTGCTTTTGAGATTAGTAGCATGGACGAGGCAGCTTCGCTTACTTGGGCTCAATTCTCCGAGATGTTCTTACTTGAGTTTGTCCCTCAGAGCTTCAGGGATGCTTGGCGTGCAGATTTTGAGCAGCTACGCCAGGGTACCATGACTGCGTCAGAGTATGCAGTCCGTTTAAGCGATTTGGCTCGCCATGTACCGGCTTTGGTTGTCACTGTTAGAGAGAAGGTTTGACGATTTATTGAGGGACTCCACCCCAGTATTCGGACCCACATGGCCAGAGAGCTAGAGACCGATATTGCTTACCAGCAGGTTGTGAGTATTGCCCAGAGGATTGATACTATGTTAGCCCGGGACAGGGGGAAGAGAGAGGCCAAGAGGTCTCGAGAGACTGGTAATTTTTTAGGAGCCCGTGCACTAACAGCACGCTATGGTAGGGGTTTTGTGAGTCTCCCCGTTCATTCATCTCTCCCAGCAGCCAGTGGTATTCCAGCTCTCCTAGACCTCAGGAGCCTTATTATGCACCACCAGTATCTCAGGTGCCTCCTGCTCGAGGTGCTATCACTGGCCAGTCCAGTAGACCAGTGCAGAGTCAACAACAGCCGCCACGTCCTCCGAGGGGTTTCTTTGAGTGTGGTGACCCTCATCATATGATCAGAGATTTCCCTAGAGCGAGGAGGGACGCACCACCTCTGATTTATCAGGGTGCACCACCTCAGACTTATCAAGGTGCACCCCTCAGACTTATCAAGCCCCACGTCTTCCACCAGGTCCTCCATCTATTCTTCCAGCCCCAGCTGCTACCCCACCACCTCAGGCAGCTCGAGGTGGAGGTCGGGGAGGTCGAGGAGGTCGAGGTCGCCTTAAAGGGGGAGTCCAGGTCAGGTACTATGCTCTTCCGGCCCGGTCTGAGGCCATTGCTTCAGATTAGGTCATTAAAGGTATTGTTCCCGTTTTTCATAGGGATGCATCGGTATTATTTGGCCCAGGATCTACATATTCATATGTGTCTTCCTATTTTTCTTCACATCTAGGGATATCCCGGGATCCCTTGAGTTCCCCTATTTATGTTTCTACTCCGGTGGGATATTCTCTTGTTGTGGACCGCGTATATTGGTCATGTTTGATTGCTATCAGTGGTTTTGAGACCAGAGATGATTTACTACTACTCAGTATGGTAGATTTCGATGTTATATTGGGTATGGACTGGCTGTTTCCCTATTATGCTAATCTTGATTGTCACGCCAAGACCGTGACACTGTCTATGCCAGAATTACCGAGGTTAGAGTGGAGAGGTTCCTTAGAGTATAGTCCCCGCCGAGTCATTTATTTTCTTAAGGCTCAGCGGATGGTTGAAAAGGGTTGTGATGCGTATTTTGCTTATGTGAGAGATGTTAGTGCTGAGACCCCTACAGTTGAGTCAGTTCCAGTTGTCAGGGACTATTCTGATGTATTTCCAGTTGATCTTCCAGGTATGCCACCCGATAGAGACATTGATTTCGGCATTGACTTGTTGCCGGGAACTCAACCCATTTCCATTCCTCCTTATCGCATGGCTCCTCCTGAGTTGAAGGAGTTGAAGGAGCAGTTACATGAGTTGCTTGAAAAGGGATTCATCAGGCCCAGTGTATCACCTTGGGGCACTCCGGTATTATTTGTGAAGAAAAAAGATAGCTCGATGTGTATGTGTATTGACTACCGGCAGCTGAATAAGGTGACCGTGAAGAACAGGTACCCATTGCCTCGCATTGATGATCTATTTGACCAGTTACAGGGTGCTAGGTTGTTCTCCAAAATTGATCTGTGTTTGGGTTATCATCAGTTGAAGATTCGGGAGCTGGATATCCCGAAGACTGCCTTCAGGACCAGATATGGCCACTATGAGTTCCTTGTTATGTCATTGGGCTAACCAATACCCCAACAACCTTCATGCACCTGATGCACAACATATTTCGACCTTATCTTGATACTTTCATCATTGTGTTCATTGATGACATTCTGGTATATTCTCGGTCCCAGGAGGACCATGAGCAGCACTTGAGGACTGTGCTTCAGATATTGAGGGAGAAGAAGTTGTATGCCAAGTTTTCTAAGTGTGAATTTTGGCTTGATTCAGTGGAATTCCTAGGCCACGTGGTGTCTTCAGATAGGATCAAGGTAGATCTGAAGAAGGTGGAGGCGGTACAGATTTGGCCCAAGTCGTCCTCAGCTACTGAGATCCGCAGTTTCCTCGGTTTGGCTGGGTATTATCATCGTTTTGTGGAGGGATTTTCATCCATTTCAGTGCCTACGACCAGACTGACCCAGAAGGGTGCATCTTTTATATGGACTGAGGAGTGTGAGGAGAGTTTTCAGAAGCTCAAGACAGCCCTGACTACAGCTCCTGTGTTGGTTTTGCCTACCAGTTCCGAGTCCTATACAGTTTATAGTGATGCTTCGAGGATTGGCTTAGGAGCGGTGTTGATGCAGGACGGTAGGGTGATTTCCTACGCGTCCAGACAGTTGAAGGTTCATGAGAAAAACTACTCTGTTCATAATCTCGAGTTGGCAGCGATTGTTCACGCCCTGAAGATATGGCGTCATTATTTATATGGCGTTCCCTTNGAGCGCTAGTATGATGATCCCCACCTTTTGGTTCTTCAGGATAGAGTCCGGCGGGGTGATGCCAGGGATGTGACTATAGGAGATGACGGGGTGATGAGGATGCATGGCCGTATTTGTGTGACCAACGTGGATGGGCTTCGGGAGTTTATTCTTATGGAGGCCCATAGTTCGCGGTATTCCATCCATCCGGGCACCGCAAAGATGTACTAGGATCTGAGACAATACTATTGGTGGCGAAGGATGAAGACTGATATAGTGGAGTTTGTAGCCAAGTGTCTCAACTGTCAGCAAGTCAAATGTGAGCATCAGAGACCGGGAGGGTTGCTTCAGCAGATTGAGCTTCCATAGTGGAACTCGGAGCGGATCACCATGGACTTTGTGGTCGGACTTCCTCGGACTTTGAGGAAGCATGATGCTATTTGGGTGATTGTGGATCGGCTGACCAAATCAGCCCATTTTATTCCAGTGCTGACTACATATTCATCTGAGAGGTTGGCTGATATTTATATCAGAGAGATTGTTCGCCTCCACGGTATTTTAGTATCTATCATTTCAGACAGAGGTACACAGTTTACTTCATGGTTCTAGAGAGCCGTTCAGCAAGAGTTAGGCACCAGGGTAGAGTTGAGTACAACTTTTCAACCTTAGACACACGGGCAGTCCGAGCGCACGATTCAGATTCTCGAGGATATGATCCGTGCCTATGTGATAGATTTTGGAGGGTCATGGGATCAATACTTTCCCTTTGCAGAGTTTGCTTATAACAACAACTACCAGTCCAACATTCAGATGGCGCCGTATGAGGCTTTGTATGGTAGGCGGTGCAGGTCTCCCGTGGGATGGTTTGAGCCAGGCTAGGCCCGATTATTGGGTACAGACTTGGTTTAGGATGCCCTGGACAAGGTGAAGGTGATTTAGGCGAGACTTCGCACAGCTCAGTCCAGGTAAAAGAGCTATGCGGACCGGAAGGTTCGTGACTTGGCATTTATGGCTGGTGATCGGGTTTTGCTTCGGGTATCGCCTATGAAGGGCGTCATGAGGTTTGGGAAGAAAGGCAGAGTCCGAGATTTATTGGCCCTTTTGAGGTGTTGCGACGTATTGGGGAGGTTTCTTATGAGCTAGCCCTGCCTCCCGGCCTAGTAGGGGTTCATCCGGTGTTCCACGTCTCCATGCTCCGGAAGTGTCACAGTGACCCGACTCATGTCTTGGATTTCAGCTCAGTCCAGTTGGAGAAGGATCTATCATATGTTGAGAAGCCTGTGGCTATATTGGACAGGTAGGTCAGAAAGCTCAGATCGAAGAATATTACCTCAGTTATGGTTCAATGGAGGGGTCAGCCAGTTGAGGAGGCGACTTGGGAGACCGATCAGGATATACGGAGTCAGTACCCTCATTTTTTTACAGCTTCAGGTATGTTTCTATACTCGTTCGAGGACGAACGATTTTCTTAAGAGGGGGAGGATGTAACGACCCGGTCAGTCGTTTTAAGAATTAGGGCCCCGATCCCCTATTAACCACTTTGCTCATGTCTATTATGTTATTGGAACTTGTCGGAGCGTTGAGTGATGAAATACAGGGTGGTTTTGGACACATAGTCCATAAATGTGAAATTTAGCCTTAGAAATCTGGCCGTAGCTAGAGTTGTGTGAAGACAGATTCGGAATTGAATTCTATTGACTCCGTTAGCTCCGTTGGTTGATTTCGGGGTTAGGAGCGTGTTCGAGATGTGTTTTCAAGGTCGGTTGTGGATTTAGGCTTGAATTGGCGAAAGTTAGAATTTCGGCGATTTCGGCCGATAGGTGAAATTTTTAGATATCAGACTCGGAATGGAATTTCGAAAGTGGCGGCAGGTCCGTAATGTCATTTTTGACAAGTGTGCAAAATTTGAGGTCATTCGGATGAGCTTTCACGTGTTTCGGCATCGGATGTGGATTCTAGAAATTTCATAAGTTCTTAGGCTTAAATATATGCATAATTGATGATTTTGATGTTATGAGATGTGTTTTTAAGGCTCGAGCAAGTTTGAACAAGGTATTAGGGTCAGTTGGTAGGTTTGGTTGAGGTCCCTGGGGCCTCGGGATTGTTTCGGATGCCCAACGGGTGAGTTTTGGGACTTTGAGAGCAGCTGAACCATTCTGGTTCTGGTGTCTCGCACCTGCGATGGTATTTTTGCAGGTGCGGACGTAGCTTAGGCTGGCCCGACTCGCAGGCGTTTAATGAGTTTCCGCACCTGTGACTGTGTTTCCGCAGGTGCGGCACCGCAGTTGCGATCCCAGTGTCGCAGGTGCGAAACATCTGGGCTGGTTATACCAAAAATCCGAGGGTTTGAAATTCATAATTCCAAAATCGATTGTGAGCTCGAAACTTGGCGATTTTCAGTGGGATTTAAAGAGTAGAATCATAGATAAGTTTTCTAACCTTAATCAATTTGTATATCCATAATCTCTATCAATTTCCTCAATCTAATCAATGAAATTGGATGAAAAACCATGAAATTGGGATGAAATTTCCCCAAGTAGAAATCTGAGGATTTAGGGAGATTTAGACGTCGGATTTTGTTGATTCTTGTTCGAGTGGGTTCATGAGCGAATGGGTGTTCGGGAAATATAAATTTTTCCCGATTCCAAAATGTGGGTCCGGGGAATTTTTGGGTGAATTTCCTAATTTCGCGTATTTGCTTAAAAATAATTAGCTATTTTGTTCCCTTGAAGTGATATTTACACCATGCAATCGCCTTGAATAGATTTGGGCCACCCGGAGTCAGATACTCGTGGAAAGAGCGTGGTATTGAGTTGATTAGCGCAGTCAAGGTAAGTGGCTTGCCTAATTCTGTGTTAGGGGACTTCCCCTTAGGTATTTTTATACTGATTTTGTTACGTGAGCTGACGAGTACCTACACGGGTCATTGTTGCTAAAATCCTATTTTTACTTCCATGAAATCACTCATTTTCATCCTTATATTACTGTTTCCTGTCTTAACTGAGTAGTTAGCTTAAGAGTAAGCATGCCTACCTGCCCTTACTTGATTTCCTCTTATTTTCTACTAGTTGCACCATGCTTAGGTAGCTTTACTCTATTCTTGCCTGTTTTTTTCCTGGACTGTTTAATTAAACCGTATCCGACATACTTCTGCTTTGCATATTTAAATTGGGACTACAGACCGAGATCCGGGAGCTTTCCCCCTGTACTGCATTTCATATTTAAATTGGGACTACGGACCAAGATCCAGGAGCTTTCCCCCTGTACTGAAATGCATATTTAAATTGGGACTACGGACGGAGATCCGGGAGCTTTCCCCTGTACTGCATGGCATATTTAAATTGGGACTACGGACTGAGATTCGGGAGCTTTCCCCGTGTACTGCATTGCACATTTACTGTTGAGATATATGTTGTGCGGAGCCGAGGGCTCTCTTTCTGTTATTAATTCTTCCTGTTTCCATTAATCATGTTTATCATTGCTTATCTATATTTCACTGTTTTAAATTGTATATTAACTTGTTTTAAAAACTCAGTAGGGCCTCAACCTGACCTCGTCACTACTTGACTGGAGTAAGGCTTGGCACTTACGGAGTACCGAATGTGGAGTACTCACGCCCTTTCCTGCGCATGTTTTCCCCATGTGCAGATCCAGGTACCAATACCCAGTATCGTGGCTAGGAGTCATTCTAGCAGCTTCCAGGAGACCGCGAGGTAATTCTGCCGTGTCCGCAGAATCCGACGAGTCCCCTTCTACTCTAGTATAGGCATAGAAGACTTATGTATTTTCCATTGTTTCATTGTATAGAGCTATATTTAGTACAGAGCTTGTGGCTATAGTGACATTCCGGGTTTTGGGAAGTGAAAGTGTATATGTTGAGAAACTATGTTATATCTACTTGAGTTCTTTTCTGTCTTTATTTTATTGATTCTATCATTTTCCACAAATTTTAGGCTTACCTAGTCGTAGAGATTAGGTGCCGTCACGATAACTTTCGGAGGGCAAAATGGGTCGTGAAAAAAATACTAACTAAAGATTCAAGAACAAAATAGGCAGGCAGGGGGATACAATTACGCTAAAATATCAAACTATTAAAATATCAAGAAAATAGAGGAAGATTAGAACCTGGATTGCAGCAAGGAGGGGTGTAATCCAATCGCAGCGTGATTCTTGTCCTCTTCAAGATGATTAAGAAAATGGAAGTCCTTTTTGATTCTCTGATGTTGAACAAGAACCTTGGAATTGACTGCAATTTGAAAATTTGAATGACACTGAAGAAATTGAGCAAGGAGGGGTGTAATCCAATCGTAAAGTGATTCTAGTCTTCTTCAAGATGATGAAGAAAATGGCCTTCTTTTTTGGTTCTCTAATGTTGAAAAAGAACCCTTAATTTCAGATTAAACAAATTGTCAACCTTCTAAACCTCCCAGTAATTTCAAGGAAATCCGGTGACCAGAAGACGGTGATGACGTCAAAAACCGACGGGAGAGACGGACCACTTGGGAACCAAGTATTACCAGAAATAATCTCTATTTATTGATATTCTCCAAAAAGATAATTAAAGATTTTGTGATAAAAGTAATCCGATGATCGCAATGTTGATTCAATACATATTTCTTGAAGATGGGTTTTTCAACCAACTACACCAGGAAACCTGTTTATTAATGGTAAATCTGATCTGTTTATGGAAATCAAGAATCTTGATAAAAGTGGCAAAGAATAAATAGATTGAAGAAGAAGATGAAGATGACAATTGGAGTTTCTCGAGATCGCACAGAGGATCAAAACAACTTCACAAAATAGTTGAAGAAGAATTCTTAGAAAACTGAAACACACTCTAATTGATAATTTTTATTGTCATTTTTCCTTACTTAAGTAATTTATGTTAATTCACAAATCAATCCTTGAGCTTTGAAAGTTGTCTGAGCTTAACATTAGTGATACTGAAAAGTTGTAGCAAATAAGTTAGTTCCCTGTGGGGTTCGACTCCGGACTCTTGAATCGGATAATTTTTGCAGCGACCACTTAGTCCTTTTTATAAGGCATAGTTAGCGTGATCAAATTTGACGTTGTTTTCGGGGAACTGATGCGTTGCTAGAATCCATGGTTTTAAGCATTATATACCTTAAATTTTATGTGCTTTTGTGATAAAAATACACGTTATATGTGCATAATGGACTCTATTTCATGTGTAGGTGAATTGGAGATGGAAGCCAAGCTAAATGGATGCATAAACATCAAAATATGCTCAAGAGTCGAAAAGGAGTGACCCGGGCTATAGCCGGGCGTTTTGGCCTTAAAGTCAGGCCAACCCTGGCTATAGTGGGCCATTTTGGCCTTAAAGCCAGGCCAACCCTGGATATAGTGGGGCGTTAGACCCATAAAGCCAGGTCTAGCCTGTCTATAGTGGGGCGTTAGAGCCCAAACGCCAGGCCTAGCCTGGCTATAATGGGGCGTTTGGGGCTTAACGCCTGGGTCCCGGGTCCGGTCAATTCCGAGTTTTGAAGGTTTTAAGTGTTTCCCGGTTTGAATAGAAGTCTCATACACGTTTAGGGTTTGTCCCAAACTTATAAATATACCCAAAAACACAACTTTGAAGGGGATTGATACACGATTTGGACGAGGAGATTCACGTGGAGGAACACATACCACGCTTGAAGGAGGCTTCTACCTATTTTTTCTTCTCTTCTCTTCCTTTAGTTTCATAGTTTATTAGTTCTAGAGTTTTTGGGTGCTACATGAACGTTGTAGTTTGAAGCTTGAATTGTTCTAATTATTTTATCATANAGATAAATTAATTAGATGATTTAAGTGGAAAACTCAACAGGATTGTTTGCTAACCCATAGCTCTAGAATATCGGCTCTCGCCAATTATTTCGTTAATTTCATAGTTTACTATTCTAGATTAATTTTAGTTAAATAGTCATACTTTAGTGTTCGCTTGAATAGATTAATTGTTTGGGTTTACTTTAGTTGATAGTTAATCACAAGTCCCTATGGGTACGATATCAAGACTTACAATCCTATATTACTGGTCGACCACGTATACTTGCATGTGCGTTTGGACCCATCAAGTTGTTGGCGCCGTTGCCGGGGACTTAGAAATTAACTATTTTACTAGATTGAATTTTTACTTTTGTCTATTTAAGTTTTTAATTTTATTTTATTTTCTTATTTGTATCTTAAGTTAATATTTTATTATCTTTCTTGACATGGCATCTTGGAATGATTATTGGTCGAATAATGGTTATTCTTATTATGACGATCCTTGTCCATATTGTGGAGGACCACACATGTGGCAATATTGTCCATCTCAATCTAATGTGTGTAATTTTTGTAATGTATGTGGTTGTCAAGGTGGTCATTGGGATGGTTGTCCTAATTCTTATTATCCTTCTCAGAGCTTTTATTGTAATGTTTCTAATAATGTTAATGCGTTTGATAGGAGCAAGGAAGTGGAGGACATGGAAAGCATGGCTTGTATTATGGACTTGATGAGACAAATAACGGAGCAACAGAACATGATAGCCGAGCAACAAGTTCTTGACGCCTTAGCTATCAAAAGACTCCAGGCTAAAGTGGATGAATTAATGGCCAATTTCCAAGAAGAACCTCAACTCGACAAAGAGAGCGAGTTCCCACCAGAAGATAATTTTGAAGAAGAAGATATAATGAGCCAAACTTTGCTAGAGGAACAAGCTCAACTAATAAAATCTCATGAGTTTCTTTGTGATAGTCTTTCAAATATGACAGAGCAACTGATAGAAGGAAGAACTGAGCTCAGGCAAGAGATAGACCAATTTGGCTCAGATATCCATGACCTGCAGGCTCAATTGAATAAAAAGGTTGAGGTGTCTGATGCCCTACCATCAATATTTATGGATACTGGCCAGCTTGTGGAGAGGAAAGAGGAAATCCAAATGTTTGGCCAAAGTATTAATGATGTCAAGGTTGATGAAGAGTATAAAATAGAGGATTTAAAAAATAATGCAGTTTTTGAATTGGAGCGTATTGGACCTCATTCTAAACACTTTTTAGCATTGTGTTTGGTTGGTGACATGGGAATTGATCCAGTCGAGCATATAGAGGAGTCAATGGATGAGGAACAAAGTGTTTATATTATGAAACTCGTGATGCCAAGGAAACAAAAAGACATCCCTCACCTAAGGGCCAAGAAGTGCAAGATGCGATACCTACGGTTTGGTTCCTTCATTTTTATACCACCACCCCATGAACGTGACAGAAAAATTGATGCAAAATTGGGGACGCAATTCATATCCTCAAAGTGGAAGGAAAAGTGGTGAAGCAGCAGAGTCGTGCCACGACTATAAATAAGGCGCTTGTTGGGAGGCAACCCAGCCTATATATCTTTTCATTAATTTTTATATTTTTTTTTTAGTGTCAGTTTTGTGTTGTTTTTATTTTGCAGAGTAGGGGAAGTCTGAGTACCCGAAAGTTGAAGCTGAGGGGCATGTTTGAGCTTAAGTGTGGGGTCATCCCGACTCTAAAGATTGAGAATCATGTCCGAGCTAGGCCCGAGAGGGTCTCATGGAGTATTTCTCACCCTGGTTTTAATTTTTCTCTTTGTGATCATGCATCAAGGACTATGCATAACATAAGTATGGGGTGGGGTAACTACTTTCTGAGGTGTAATTGTATAAAATTATTATTTTTAGAAAAAGCTCGGATTTTTCCCAACGATGGATCTATTGGAAAATTTTCTTGAGGGATAAAGTCCGATTTAAAAACACCAAAAAGATTTTTTATTTATTTTTAGTAGTTAGGTAGTATCCCTTGATTTTTCTTTGGGCACCGGTTCTTTTCCAAGGGTGTAAATTGAACCGGATACTTTAAATTGNTTGCTTGACTTGAGAGTTGAATAAAACGGTTGTGATTGAGTCATGTGCAATGTGTGAGTGAGGTTTAGTGATTTTCTATGCTATCCTGTGTAGTCTAGAACTTTCCCCGTGTGTTAATCGAAGAGAAATTGTAGGTTATGCTAGTCTAGGAGATGACATAGGCTTGATCATGGATGTGCTTGTCACATAAGAATTACATTTTCCATTGCTAGCCCCTTGAGCCTTTAGACCTATTCTTTGGTACCCACATTACAAGCCGTACCCCTATTTTGTTCTTAAATTGAGATTTTTTGCACCTTCCTCCTTAGGCACTTAGTCGCTAAAAGAAGTAAGGCGAGATATTGGGGATTAACTTTTGAGTGGAGCCATGGAAAGACTTGTTAGTGCACTAAAAATTGTATTCAAAAGTCACTATCCATTGAATCTTCATGTATGGAGTGTGTGTAGGAAAGAAGAAAAAGAAAAGAAAAAAATAATAGAAAAAAAATATGTACAAAAAGATACACACCTCCAAATTTTATTGTTTGTGCTAGTGAGAATATATAAATGATATTGAAAAATGGCTATGTTGAATATGAATTGTGGCAAGGGAATTGGTTGAGAAGAATATGTGTTGATTTGTTAAGGTAGTGAGCTCTTAGGAGGGTTAGTCACTATTCCTAAATATATCCTACCCGTCCCTTAGCCTACATTACAACCTTAAAAGTCCTAATTGATCCTAGATTTGGCTAACTTGAATTAGTGGAGATCTACCCTAAGGGCAAGCTTATGGTACGACCACGGGATGCATATGAATTCTTCGTGAGTACGAGTGAATTTTTTCAATGGTGTGACGTTCTTAAATAATGCTCAAAATTATATTTGAATGTGTGGACTAGATATATCCACTCTCTTGTTGTTGGTGAGGGCACATGATCTCATGAACGATTGGTAATATTGTAATTTTCTTGTTGGGTAGGTGCGTGAATTGAGAGGGCTTAGTAGTTGCAAGTTGACTCTTGAGGTTGGGTGGTTGCAATTAGGTTAATGGTATTATTGATTAAATTGTTATACTTGGGCATATTTAAAGAAGGGGAAGAATGTGAAATTTTGTATGTTCATACTTGATTGACCGGTATCGATCATAGTTAAGGTGTAATGTGTGTGATTGAAAAGAAAAATACTCCTTGATAATTAAATGTGTACGTGTTGAAGGATATTGCTCGAGGATGAGCAAGAGTCTAAGTGTGGGGTATTGATGCGTGGCTAGAATCCATGGTTTTAAGCATTATGTACCTTACATTTTATGTGCTTTTGTGATAAAAATACACGTTATATGTGCATAATGGAGTCTATTTTATGTGTAGGTGAATTGGAGATGGAAGCTGAGCTAAATGGATGCATAAACGTCAAAATACGCTCAAGAGTCGAAAAGGAGTGATCCGGGCTATAGCCGGGCATTTTGGCCTTAAAGCCAGGCCAACCCTGGCTATAGTGGGGCGTTTTGACCTTAAAGCCAGGCCAACCCTGGCTATAGTGGGGCGTTAGACCCATAAAGCCAGGTCTAGCCTGGCTATAGTGGGGCGTTAGAGCCCAACGCCAGGCCTAGCCTAGCTATAATGGGGCGTTTGGGGCTTAACGCCTGGGTCCCGGGTCCGGTCAATTCCGAGTTTTGAAAGTTTTAAGTGTTTCCCGGTTTGAATAGAAGTCTCCTACACGTTTAGGGTTTGCCCCAAACTTATAAATAGACCCAAAAACACAACTTTGAAGGGGATTGATTCACGATTTGGACGAGGAGATTCACGTGGAGGAACACACACCACGCTTGAAGGAGGCTTCTACCTAGTTTTTCTTCTCTTCTCTTCCTTTA
>ML321510.1:0-16366 GCA_005239505.1 Nicotiana paniculata | reverse complement strand
ATATAGGCGTTAGGTTAGCTTGAATAGGCGAGTTGTACTTCGGGAGAAGGCTACGAGCAATATTAACCTCGTCAATCAATAAACCAGATAAATTAATTAGACGATTTAAGTGGAAAACTCAACAGGATTGTTTTCTAACCCATAGCTCTAGGATATCGGCTCTTATTGAATTCGTATCTAAAATCTCACCAATTATTTCGTTAATTTCATAGTTTACTATTCTATATTAATTTTAGTTAAATATATATACTTTAGTGTTCGCTTGAATAGATTAATTGTTTGGGTTTAATTTAGTTGATAGTTAATAACAAGTCTCTGTGGGTACGATATCTGCACTTACAATCATATATTACTTGTCGACCACGTATACTTGCGTGTGCGTTTGGGATCAACAGGAACTAATGGCTTTATTCGTTACCACTTGAAAAAATTGCTAGGATTTTTAGTTTAGATCAATTTTTCGTGGTGCTAAAAATATTTCCATTGAAATTCTCACATTTGAATTCTTCTGTGCCTCAGGTACATGCCTAGAAGCTCTTTGAGAACTAGTGAACTATTTGAAGGTCTCTCAGATCCCGAGAAAGCATTGAAGACATTGAATGGGGCTAACAAGAAGGGCAAATAGCAAAAACAGAACAAACAAATCGAAATTGAAATGGGTGACATCAAGAACGTCAATAGGAACAATAGAAATAATCAAGTTGACCCAAAAATCAGAGTGGTAGCACCTCTTGTGCTGGAAGATGCTCTATATGATTGGGCGATTAGGCGCAACCAACTACCGACAATATGGCAACTGCAATTGCAGTCCCTCCGATACAAGCGAAGACTTTTCAAATTACAAACAACATGTTGCACTTGCTATAGAACAAAGGGTTATTCTTCGGGTCTTACATCGAAGACCCACAGCAACATCTGAAGAATTTCCTATCAATTTGTTTCACTCAAAGACAACTGAAGTGACACCCAAAGCAATTAGAGTGTTACTGTTTCCATTCTCAGTGACTAGGGAGGCTTAAACTTGGATAAACTTGTTCCTAATAAACTTCATTGCTACATGGGAGGAACTAGTCAAGCAGTTCTTAAACAAGTTCTATCCACCCAATTAGACTCCAAGGAAAATTGAGGAGATATTGCAGTTTAAGCAAAAACCAACTGAAACTTTACAAGAAACCTGGGAAAGGTTTAAGGGCATGGTGAAGTGTCCACACCATGGCATCCCGGATCAGATGCTAGGGAAAAGATTCTATATAGGTTTGGATAACAATCTGAAGGCCAATGTAGATGCTTCAACCGGAGGTGCATTCTTGTGCAAATCATTCGTAGAGTGTAAGATTCTTCTTGACAAGATGGCTCAAAATTCAGGCTGGATGCCGGGGGATACAACACTCACTCCAATAGTGCATTCTGTTGCTCTTGACCCAAACAATCCAAATGCAGAAAACATAGCCACTCTCATGACCCAGATGAGCTTGTTGACAAAGAAAATTGATGATATGGGCACGAAATATTGTTTACACAACAAATGGAGGCCTATGCACTCCCTGCATAAATCAGTCGTATGTTTGCTCGTGTATGGAGACAATGATAACCAGTGCTTCGAAGAAAACATGAATTACATAAATAATTTTGGGGGTCAGAGGCAAGGTGGACAACAATGTGGACCTCAAAATCAGTAGTCCTGACCAACCCAGCAATAGTACAACACTAATCCTGGGGAGTGATACGCTCAAATTACACCTAAATAAATGGTGTAGTGGTTGATGTCAAATATAATAACCCAACTAGGTTAGGGTTGTTGATACCCAATTTGTCTATATATATATATATATATATATATATATATATATATATATATATATATATATATATATATGTATGTATGTATATACATATATACATACTTTCAAAATAATACATATGCATCATCATTTGATTTATAACATACACAAGTATTTTTAATAATTTTTCATAATTTTTAAAGGCTTTAAATTAATTTATTTCTGTATTTTATTATATAAAAATCCAATAATTACCCTCCAAATTATTTTTATGATTATTAATCATCTAAAGTTATCATTTGTACCAATGTGAGGTTTTAAACATTTTTCAGTGCATTTCTCATAATTACATTTGCATTTTAAGGCTAATTGCATATTTTTGCAATAATAGCCTATATGCATATATAATTACATTATTTATGCACACATGATTTTTTATATTTTTATAATATTAAGTAATTATTTTTAATCATTTTCACACATAAATGATATTTTTGTTGTTTGTTTATTACTTTTATAAATTATTTATTTCTTAAATTGGGTATTTAAAATTTGGCCCTAATTTCATTCTAATTTTGGACCTAAAATAACCCAACCCCAGCCCAATAATACATGAGCCCAAACTAAATAACCCCTCAGCCCAACCTATTAATTAACCCGGCCAAGAAACCCCGATTAATCGTGGTTGTTGATCTTTAAGATCAACGGCCCATATTATTCCAACCATTTTAATTAACCAAGCCCTACCCTAAACCTAAAAATTCCCCTTCACCCGCCGCCTTCGAATGCTCTCAAACCTCTCTGCCCAAATCCTAGTCGTCTCCCCCCAATTTTCTCTCCTAATCCCACCAGACATGAGATTACCTAGCTGTTTCTTGCCATATTCTACTTCCCCCTGGTACTAGAACCTTCTATAATCTCTTGCCTAAACATGGAAAGAGGATCTCTTCAACTTCGAACCAAAACTTGTTCAGTTCCTTGACCATTTCCGTCTATGTTCGTTCTTGTTCTTTTATGGTATGAATCTCTATGTATCATTGTGATTCTTACTTACCCTAAAAATTAGGGTTTTAGATCTAACCAAATATGGTTCAATTATGTGATTTTAAATGTTATGTCGTCTATATGCATCCTATTATGTGTAAATCTGTTCTTCTCTGCCACTTTTTTTACTTAGCCTAAAATTAGGGTTTCAGATTCTTTTAAATCGAACCAAATCTGGTTTGATCCTTTGATTTTTTCCTGTCTATGTTTATCTTATTCTATTCAGCATGTGATTCTTTCCTTTTATTTATTTTAGATTTCTGCCGATTTGTATATTTTACCTAAAATTAGGGTTTCAAAATTTTCTCCTTTTCCTTACTGATTTTGAGTTCTTTCTTTCTGGTGTTTGATTGATGATTTCCATGTTTATGTGTTCGATTCCTACAATATATAAACCCCTCCCCATTCCCCTTTAATTAGCTCCGGAATCATTAAGAAAACTAAAAAAATTAATTGTGTGCTCTTTGCTCTTTAATAATCTTGTTCTGCACTTTGGTTCCTGGCCGGCTGAAAGCCAAGGCTAGAAATTTTGAGTTCTTGTTCTTTTAGTGATATTCATAACACTGTGGGCTTTATTTCTTTCTTGTTTCATTTAACTGGTGAGTTACCAAGCCTTTGTCATTTCATTCTGATTTTTACCTATCATAGCATGTGTTTTCATTTTCTGAAGATTTTGTTCAATGTGTTACTTCAAACCTAAATGCCATTATATTTGTAAATCGAGACATGTTTAGACCTTCTTTGAGTTGATTAATTTAATTTCTTTTAATTCTGCCTAGCCTATGTGTTACTGATAGCCATATCTTGAAGTTTAAGTTTGTTATTAGCCCTGTTATTTGAACATGTTCTAATATCCCTTTCTATGGATTAGATGACTAAGTATGAATGTATTCACTAAGTAAAGAACAAGCATGTTTCTGAATTTGCTGTGATTTAACCAATTTTGACTTCCCAGTAATTACCCTAATTAGTTCCCAGCATGTTAGGTCCTGTTGCTAATTGATATGATCCTTTCTTGTAACACTAGACTTCTGCACTTAGCATAATCTAAACTCTCTTTTATTCCTACTTTGAGATTGTCTTGAAACTTGTCTTTTTAACATGTGCTTTGTGTGATTGAACTCATTTCCTGAAAACTTGGTTAAGTCTGTCTTAAATCTAAGCATGCCTATTATTTGTTTTTATGTGATCAACTTGATTCTGTTTGCATCCTTCAGTGTTGTCCCTTAATTAGTCTATTTCTTTACTACATGGTTTCTCTATTAATTCTTATTCTTAGCCGGCTGAAAGCCAAGGATACTTAGGTTCCGTCCTTGGACCTCCCTAGTGTGAGCACTGCTCAGGGTTCATTTGAGACCCTTGTGAACTCTGACACACTAGGACTTGGTCCCTAGTCTCTCCTCTGAAATCATCTCTGTTAACATCCCTAGGATGAGCACTTCCATGGGTTCTTTAAGCCCTTGGGAACTCTGACACACTAGGGTCTTGGTTATACATGCTCATCTATGTTTTATACCTACTGGGGGAATCAATTGATTTCTAGCTGCCTTATGTCAATGAAGATGTAATTTGGGCTATTATGAGCCATGGGAATGATGGCCTGGCCTGGCCTGGCTGGGTGTATCTTTGGGCCTGTTGTAGGCTCCCTATAGTTATTTATTTCTTTAATTTACTCTATTCATTCTGTTTCTGTAATAATTCTTGTAATAACATTTTGGGGTATTAGTAAAATTGGGAAATGGGGTTTTATCTTACACTTGCACTGAAATGTGTAGAAATCATGCCTATAGGTATTCTATTTTGCTCAAAATGTGCTACTTTGCTCAAATCTGTTTAGTTATTATGTGCTAGAAATCATGCCTATAAGTATCCTATTTTGCTCAAATGTGTATTAGAAATCCTGCCTATAGGTTCTCTATTTGGTTCAAATGTGTTTTGCTATTACCTGTCAGAAACCATGTCTAAAGGATATTTAATGATTAATATCTCAATGTGCGCATAGGATTTTGTTAACTTACACACTGCCTAACTTATAACTTAGATACCATGCCTATAAGATCTAAAATCAGTTTTAATTATAACTATAGAAATCATGCCTATAAGGTCTAAATCAGTCTTAATTATTGTCCTGCTCGTTTATTTTAATCATTATTATAAACCATGCCTATAGGACTCGATTAAGAAATTCTGAACATATTCTTGTTAGTTACTGTGTGAATCACCTAGACATCATGCCTATAGGTTTTAATCTCTTATACTTGTAATCAGTAGGAAACTATGTAGGCTTTTAGAAATCGTATTAAAGGTAAGTACTTTACACACGAAACTGTCTTCTTATTAAAATCCAGAATCACATAGAGATCCTGCCTATAGGGTTTTTCAACCTTAACTTATTAAAATCTGCAACTGTCAATGTTAATTAGTTTGCGTGCATTTGTTGCGTAAGTGCGGAGCCGATTTGAACCCTCATTTGCCTATACATGAATGTCCAAATTGATTTTTTGTATGTCGCCTAGTTTTCTCATTTTTAGCAACCTAAGTTAAGTCTAGAATCACCCGAGATAGAGGTTCAAATGCCTCCTGGACCATAGGCATGGGACGGGTTGTGCATGCATATGGTACGATTTAGAATCAACTAGTGCGCTTTCAGGAAACATCTTAAAGATAGTAATCGGGTAGCAGGAGATGATAGTCTGTGCCCGCTGAATAATATGAGTACCACCTCGAGGGAGTTACGAAGTATTATTTATGTTGCACGGGGTGATCCTTTAGGCTAAAAAACTTACGAGCCCCACCTTTTGCTTTAAAGTCAATCATTTTATTTATTTGCCCAATTTTATCTCTTCTCTTTTGCTTAGACTAATTCATATAATTCGAGTTCGGTCGGGACCCACCGTTGTGGACCTCGAGGAGTGCCTAACACCTTCTCCTCGAGGTAATTTGAGCCCTTACCCGATCTTTGATGATTTAATCTGGTTAAACCAGAGTTATCTGCAAGTAGGTGCCCTAACACACTTTAAATCCGTTAGGTGGCGACTCTCTCTTTTAACACTCTTCCTTGAAAGATTTGTCATGTGTCGAAACCCGATTTCGCAAGAAAAAGGGGCGCGACATCATGGCGACTCTGCTAGGGAAATATTTTAGGCTCTTACCATTGCGAACTTGGTCTATATGAATTAGTCTCTTCCGATAAACGTGCCTCTATTATTTTTCTATTACCTGAATATCCCGCTCCCATTTTCCCTTTTATCGCTACATGCACACCCTCTTCCCTTTTATGTGAACTCATATGCAACTCTTCGCTTAATTTGGTTACAATGTGCGTTTCCCCTTATTTCCTAATCATGTTCACTTGCTCCAAACATTTTAAATTTACTATATCATGTATCTCCCAATCCTTACCCCTTTACTTGCTTTATCACAATTCTTTCACATTTACGCGAACTAACTTCTTCCATGTTCTTATTTCTTTTATGTCCTTACGTTTATTTAATACTGCATTTACTGCTTTCATCATGAAAAATACTTGACAACGTGTTGTTTTATCTTTGCATAAAGCATGCTCCACATCATATTCCACTCGTGCGTACTTAATACCATAGCGGCACTTGATGAGTGTTCGCGCTCTTCCCAAATCACCCTTTTAAATTTGGAAAGGCTTATTTGCAGTAAAACTAGTCGATCAGCGGTGCAATCGATGGTTCCGTGCCTTTCCCTCTCAAGTTTTCCACTTGAGGGTGCCGGTCTAGACTCTTCTAGAAACCCCAACTCTGATATTAACTGTGCATGCATCATGTCTAAACCTAATATGGATTAGAACGCTATTCGCGTAATAACTCTCTAAGGCAAACCTTGTCCAAATCCCACTGGAATTTCTATAAGCCCAACGGGCACAATCATGATATGTACATTATTTAGAGAAAACGTGTTGATATGCTAATCATTAATGTGTAAATAGTCGAATCTGGAGGGGGAAAGGGCTAACTTCATCTGTTTTGCATAAATGAGTCACGAAGTCCCAGGTTTGGCATGGTTCAAAGTATCCCACATTTGTTGCTATATCAGTGGGAAAATATCTCGCCAAGGAACAAAAACCATGTGAAAAGAGTTCTCGGGAGTTTACCTTCCTTGCTAGACATTCAACCAAACAATGTACTGACTGAGGTTGCTACTATGTACTGGGACGAGAAGAGGGTTGTTTTCCGTTTCGGTGACATTGAGATGACTTACCTTCTAGAGGAAATGGGAGGATTTGCTAGGCTTCCCTGGGACAGCCCTGTTCTGTTGGTACCAAAAAATTGCACTTCTCGAGGCTTTCTGAAAATGATGGGTTTTAGAAGGAATGACGAGTTAGTCTGCCTGAAGAAGTCTTACATACCATTTGAATTCCTTTACTAGCATTATGGGAACAGTAAGTCCTACCGTCTTTATCATGATGAATTTGCCATCACTTCTCTGGGTTGGCCCATCGCCGGGTTTTTGTGTTCATTGTCTGTTTTCTAGTGATGCTGGTGTTCCCAATACAAGGAGAAAAGATCCACACTCGCTTATCTATGATTACTAAGACTCTAATGGAAGGAATTGAGGGACAAACTAACACTATTGTCCTGATGATCACAACTGAGATATACCGAGCCTTGGATCGTTGCAAGAAAGGATATAGGCATTTTGAGGATTGCAATCTGCTGTTGCAAATATGGTTGTTGGAACACCTTCAAAGGGGACAATACCGTCAAGAATTTTTGCGGCGACCATGAAATGACCACATACCTTTTCACCATCCAAAAAGAATGACTTTTATCCTCAACAGGTTTGCACAACCAGGAAACGTTGTGGGCTAGGTACACTTCTTTAGCAATTTGACTGACGACAAGGTCCATTGGATGTTCGAGTAGTTCCCTAGTAGTGAATTCATCATCAGGTCAAGATATGTTCCTCATCTAGTGCTAATCAGATTAAGGGGGATCTATCCTTATGCTCCTATAAGAGTCATGAGGTAAGCTGGGAGGAAACAAGTCATACCACGAGTCTCCAAGATGGTTCATTACAAAGTAGACTTCCAGGGTAATTCCATTCCATTCAATTACGAAGCACAACACATGTGGCATCAAAATCATTGTGGAAAAGGATACCATAAAGCCAGATCGGTATCATGTCGGCCATGTGTATTTCTACCCATCATGGTTGGTCGATGTCATAGCAGGAGAAGTCAAGCCAGGGATTGATTTAAGAAATAAGGTCATAGACGATGCTGCTGAGGCGCAAGTCAAATACAAGAGGTTACGCAAGAGGATTTTTGAATATGAGGCCAGACATTTGGAACAACACAAAGTGGAAATGGAAGAAATCAATGAATGGAGAGGAATTTCTACCAAACCAACAGAGAGGCTGGAGTATTTAGATCAGGGTTTGATGGAGCTTGAGGGG
Source organism: Nicotiana paniculata (assembly GCA_005239505.1). Classification (NCBI taxonomy): domain Eukaryota; kingdom Viridiplantae; phylum Streptophyta; class Magnoliopsida; order Solanales; family Solanaceae; genus Nicotiana; species Nicotiana paniculata. The sequence goes on along the minus strand of ML321510.1, from coordinate 8,114 downwards.
AATATGAGGAAAAGGGTCGTGGATTGTCAGAATGCATAGGGAAATGAAGGAGGACATCTAGCAAGGGCGTATTTGCTGTTGAACATGCGCGACCTGGGGAATTTGATCGATGGGGTTAAGAAGGCCATGCTTGGAAAAGTTCCCTCTGGGACCGAGTAGATTAAAATTGATATTTACTTGTTTTCTAGATTCGTTTTAGAATTCAATTATAATAAGGCAAATTCCACTAGTAACTCTTTATAATTATTGTCGTTTTAGTATAGATTTGGTCTATTTATTATGAAATGACGCATTTATCGGCATTGAGTTTTGTCCAAAATCTGTATGTCGCTAGGCCTACCTCGGGCACAATGAGGTCCTCCAAATTAGGACGCAAATTTATAATTCTGCAATACATGTTTAAATACTGCAAATATCCTTTCCAAACTCCCTACCGGCTTGTTTACCTTTTTTCTTTTCTATTTTAATTTTTCCCATCCCCTAGGGTTGGTTCGTGCATACTGGCATTATCAGCATATCATATAAGATCTAGAGGTCCTCCACCTCCTCCTCCTCTAAGTGATCCTAAAAGCAAGGGAAAAGCTAAGATGGACGATATGGGTGGTATCAAGAAATACAACGCTACACATGCAGAGAATGTTGAGATTTCAGATGGTCGGAGAACTTCGGCACAAAATGATTCGGTTCAACGGTTAGAGAAAAAGATACTAGAGTTACAAGGGGAACTTGAGCAGGTCCATAACTTGGCAAACGTTTCCCTCACCTTGAAAGTCCCATACATCAACCAACAAAATACCCAAAACCCAATGCCTCCTGAAAACACACAAAACCAGCATCCACAAAATCCTCCCACACCTCATCAATACGCGATGCCTCCCCAAAATCCTAATCCTCCATCAGTACCAACTCCTCCTCAACACCAACATCATCCAACCTAGTACCCACAAACTACCACCTATCATACTCCTCAAAACACACCACAACCTACCCCTGATCGCCAGAACTCAACCAATGATCACCACTACACTCACCTCCCCGGAATCCCCCAAAACAACTCCATATACGTAGAAACTCTACCTCACCCTTCATAACAAACCCCATACACACCAGAGTCCACCGAGAAGAACTTGCTCATCAAGAATATTGCAGAGGAACTTAAGAAGCTTTCAAGTCGAGTCCAAGGCGTCGAAGGGGGTAAAGGCATTGAGGGTTTGAACTAAGAAGATTTGTGTATTCAGCCGGACGTAGAACTGCCAGAGGGTTATAAACCTCCCAAGATCGAAATGTTCGACGGAACAGGTGACCCAAAGGTGCATTTGAGGACATACTACGACAAGCTCGTAGGGTTGGTAAAGATGAAATAATCCGCATGAAGTTATTCATGAGGAGCCTCACCAGAGACGCCCTATCCTAGTATATCAGCTAAAATCCAAAGAAGTGGGTTAACTGGGTAAGCATGGCGTCAGATTTCATGGATCGGTTCAGATTCAACACAGAGAATGCACCATATGTCTTCTTTATCCAGAATCTCAAGAAAAAGCCAATAGAGACTTTCCACGAGTATGATACTCGGTAGAGATCGAAAGCTGCGAAAGTAAGGCCGGCATTGGAAGAAGATCAAATGAACAAATTCTTTATCTGGGTCCAGGATTCGCAATATTATGAGAGGCTAATGGTTATTGAAAATCATAAATTCTTCGACATCATCAAATTGGGAGAAAGATGGAAGAAGGAATTAAAAGAGGGATGGTAACCAATTTCGAGGCATTACAAGCTACCAACAAGGCTTGCAGTCAGGAGGCATATCCAAGAAGAATGAAGTAAGGTCCGTGATGGTAGCCCAAGGTCCAAAATCTCCTCTCACATACCAAACACCTCCACACACATATCAGCCCTCACCACCCAGATATCCATAAATCGCCACCATTTACCATACTTATAATACCCAGACAGCATATTAACACTCACCGCCGGCCCGACAAAACTATCAAAAACCAAGACCAAATTTTGACCGCAGACCGCCCAGACAATACACCCTTATTGCTGAACCCATCGGTCAGTTGTGTGAGAGACTAAAGACCGTCGGTTATGTCACTCTTATTCCCACTATTGCCATGGAAAATTTCTCTCAATGGGTTAATCCAAATAAGATATGTGCCTACCACTCCGGCATGAAGGGTCACATTATTGATGACTGTCACACTCTAAAGGAAAAGATCCAGACGTTAATTGATACCAAGGTTATACAAGAAAAAGAGGTTTCACCTAATGTCTGCAACAATCCTCTCCCGGATCACAGGGGCGGGGGTAAATGTAATAAAAACTAATGAAGAATAGGACCCGTAAGGGTCGATTGGGCTTATTGAGAAGGGGATGATCCTAAGAAACCTCCAGTCACTCTCACTCCTATTGTGGTACAGATACATCCACCAATCAAAGTTGAGGTAGCCGTACCAACTCCATTCGAAGTTGAAGTAAAAACACCTTCAGTTGCACCTGCTCTGTTTGAAGTAGAAGTGACCACACCATTCACTATGACGGTAGAGCCCGCACCATCCTTTAATTCCAATGATGTACCCTGTGACTACACTGCAAAAGCGAGAAGGAAAGGAAAAGGGAAGATGGAAGAAATTGATGCAGTGCAGGGGATGACCAGAATTGGTAGGGTTTACACGCCTGAGCACCTAGGAGGAACAAGTAAAGACACCACTTCCAAATAGAATATCATTGAGACCGCTCCGTATGATCATTGGAGAAAGGTGCAAGCAAGGGAATACTATGTAGTTGACCACCTGAACAAGACCCTTGCTCAGATATCCATTCTATCATTACTGCAGAATTTTGAGGCACATAGGAACGCATTGATGAAGGTATCAAACGAGGCTTATGTTACCAACGACATTACTAGTGGATAAATGGCTAACATGGTAGGAAAAGTATCAGAAATCCATAAGATCACCTTCCATGAAGATGAATTGCCGCCGGAAGGGTTAAGTCACAACAGGGCGCTGCATATCATGGTATAGTGTGAAGACAAATTCATTGCCAGGTTTTTTATAGATGGAGGTTCAAATCTCAACATATGTCCATTGACGACTTTGAAGAGATTGAGTAAAGGTTTTCATGAGATACGAGCAGGAACTATGAACGTAAAAGCGTTTGATGGATCTCAAAGGGCTACGATCGGAGAAACCAACCTTTGCTTACAACTGGTACCAACTTGGTTTGATGTTGAATTCCAAGTACTCGACATATCCGCCTCATACAATTTACTATTGCGAAAACCTTCGATACACGCCGCTGGGTTTGTAGCATCTACTCTGCATCATGCTATGAAGTTCGAATGGAACCATCTGGAGGTGATCATTCATGGAGACGGAAGTAACCCCATTTACACCAGCCAGACTGTTCCGGTCGTGGAAAATAGAAGGAAGTTGGGTGGAGAGATTTACCATCGTATTGAGCGTGTTAATGCAATTAAGAAGGACAAGTGGTGGAGTAGAAAAATAGAGAGCACATTGGCATAAGCAGGATATGAACCTGGAGAATGGCTCGGAAAGAATCTCCAGGATATTGCCAAACCAATACAGTTAAAGTGTCAGGTACAACATTTGGACTGGGATATCAGTACACTTGGCATGAGTATAAAAACTGGTTGCCATCATGGCGCGGTCCTTTTTACCCTCTCGATGCCGCATTTGAGCCAATCCTTCCATCAGGATGATAGGATGTGGGGATTTGAAGAAGATGAAGTGCTAGCTGGTTTGAGGAATCTATTCTTAGAAGATGAATACATGGATTGCAGTGTAATAGTTGAGGAGGAGGAGGTGGAAGGCCTCGTCATCCAGACAGTGGAGAAGGGAAGCGTTCTTAGGTACTGGACAGCCACACCATCAAGGGCCTGCCAAGTCCCGGGGTAGCCTGGCTACTAGTGTCATTTATTTTGAAAACAATCCTTTTGAGAATTTTAAAACATTTCCAGTATTTTGTTTTGGAAACATTTGTTTGAAGAACTAAAATCACTTTTTGTTTGACATTTTGATACTTATCAGTGGCTTGTTATTTTATTATTTATTACTATTCTCTATATTTTTTCTCTCTACAACATTACTATTTCTTATCTTGATGAATTAATGACTGTGACATGTAATGAGACAACGCGACATAAGGATAGTGACTCGGAAGAGATAGAAGAAGAAAATGTAATACCTGAGGAAATTGTCAGACAAGTTGAGAATATTGATCACCCAACTGGCAAGGACCCTACATGGTTCACAAAGTACTAACATGAGGAACACTCTTACTCACAGAAATGGACAGAGAGATTTGGCCAAAGCCTATCAATTCAGATGCAGTCAAAAGATATTATGTTTAAGTTGTTTACATTTATTCAATCTGATATAACTGAACTACGCTTGACTTGATTCTCATTTAAGAGGGGATACGTAGGCAGCCGTGTGGGTTCGGTCACAATTCAATAAAAATTTTCATTTTCTCCACAATCAGAAATTGGGGCAGAATTTTGAGGAGGACCTTCAAAATTCCGGAGCAAGTCCAACCGACGTCATCGTATGCAGAACAGTCAGAAAGTCGTCTAAATAACTGGGGCAGAATTTTGAGGAGGACCCTCAAAATTCTATTGTAAGGAAGTCGCAATGTCTCTAAAAGTGTCACAGTAATTGGTTCATCTAATATTGCATATTACTGTATTTTAAATAACTGTGCACGCATATTTTTCAAAAACTTTATTTTATGAAATAGCCGGATGCTACCCACGGTAACTCGAGCAGGATTTCAATGTGGAGCAAAGCAAATCAAGCAAGCGGATGTACGAACCAACCTTCCCCATAAAACTCACAATTTTCCTTTGGATGCAGGAACAAGGACTAGCCACAAATACGTGCATACCTCAGAATCACTATCTTCATAACGACAAAGCTGCCAAGGGAAAACATATCCCCAGCTAAGAAATACTATGCTCCTACTTATTATTTGTTCATTGCATGAGACTAAGCTCTGTCTCCATCTTGCATAAGGCTAAGCCTTGCCTCTACATCTTGTATGAGGCTAAGACCTGCCTCTAATTGCATAAGTCTAAGCACTGCCTTCCCCTGCATGAGACTAAGCATTGTCTCTATTCTTGCATGAGGCTAAGCCCTACCTCCTTAATTTCATAAGGCTAAGCACGACCTTCCCCTGCATGAGACTAAGCATTGTCTCCATTCTTGCATGAGTCTAAGCCCTGCCACCTTAATTGCATAAGACTAAGCCCTAACTTTCCCTTGCATGAGACTAAGAATTGTCTCCACATCTTGCATGAGGCTAAGACCTGCCTCCTTAATTGCATAAGGCTAAGATTTGCCTTCCTATTACATGGGACTAAGCATTGTCTCCACTCTTGCATGAGACTAAGCATTGTCTCTCTTTTCATAACCACAAATGCTATGCTATTTTAAACCTTGCACTAATCTATACCTCGGGACTAAGCTCTGCTTCCGATATTACACAAGACTAAGCTCTGTCTTGTTTCACTAAGCACCATGTCTTTGCATCTTATGGGCTGAAACATCGCCATTTTGTCCAAAGGCCTCATAGTTCGAATGCATCATCCTCATAGCCGGAAGACACCATGCCATGGCCTGAGGATCTCTCAATATTGCATATCATTATTCAAAGGCGTCATGATTCAGAGGCACCATCCTCATATCCTGAGAAAATCATTTCACGGCCTGCGAATCCTTTACCATGCAATTCATGGCCCAGGATACCATCCTCAGCGTCCAAAGACAACTCTCATTGTCCAACGGGAATCTGCATCATGTCTAAATTCTCGCAATAATCCATATATATTTGCATGCATCGTGTTTTAAGTTTTGCAGGTGAGCCAAGAAATAACCATTCTCCTAACGGGAGAAATCTTCACTCTGGTTTCATTCAACGGTCATATCCTACAATTATTTCAAACGTCACCAACCACCGTCCATTACCCATTTCTGTCTGATAACCGTTCAAATATACATAACCATTCCCAGATACATCCACTTACAATCCTGATATTGTCTGGTCTAGAAAAGCTTGTCCGTTCCTACAGCAACTCCATCGGTTTATTCCACTGTTTGATCCAGAACTACACATGGCCTGATTCCTGTAAAACCAGGGATATGTAGGCAACTCAGAAACCAGGGTTCGACCTATATTTTCCAAAATCACTCCATTAGGCCAAAATCGATCATCATTTGTTTACCCTACAACTCTTTCATCCTTTCCGGGTAAAGAGGGGCAGTTGTTGATACCTAATTTTTACCTNCAAAATAGTTCATATGCATCATCATTTGATTTATAAACACACACAAGTGTTTTTCATAATTTTCTATAATTTTTAAAGGCTTTAAATCAATTTATTTCTGCATTTTATTATATAAGTATCCAATAATTACCCTTCAACTTATTTTTATGATGATCTAATCATCTAAACTTTTCATTTGTACCAATGTGAGGTTTTAAACATTTTGCAGTGCATTTCTCATAATTACATTTGCATTTTAAGGCTAATTGCACATTTTTGTAATAATAGCCCATATGCATATATAATTACATTATTTATGTAGAAAATAACTTTTTATATTTTTATAATATTAAGTAATTATTTTTAATCATTTTTATGCACAAATAATATTTTTGTTATTTATTTATTACTTTTATAAATTTTTTATTTGTTAAAAATTGGGTATTTAAAATATGGCCCTAATTTCGGACCTAAACTACCCCAACCCCAGCCTAATAATACCTGAGCCCAAACTAAATAACCCCTCAGCCCAACCAATTAATTAACCGGGCCCAGAACCCTCGATTTATCGTGGCCGTTGATCTTTGAGATCGACGACCCATATTATTCCAACCCTATTAATTAACCAAGCCCTACCCTAACCCTAACTATTCCCCTTCACCTGTTGCCTTCGAATGCTCTCAAACCTCTCTGCCCAAACCCTAGTCGTCTTCCCCCAATTTTCTCTCCTAATCCCACCAGACATGAGATTACCTAGTTGTTTCTTGCCATATTCTACTTCCCCCTGGTATTGGAACCTTCTATATACCGCTTGACTAAACATGGAACGCGGATATCTTCAACTTCAAACCAAAACTGATTCAGTTCCTTGACCTTTTCCGTCTATGTTCGTTCTTGTTCTTTTATGGTATGAATCTCTATGAATCTCTGTGTATCTTTGTGATTCTTAATTACCCTAAAAATTAGGGTTTAAGATCTCTTTTAGATCTAACCAAATATGGTTCGATTCTGTGATTTTAAATGTTATCTCGCCTAGATACATCCTATTATATGTAAATCTGTTCTTCTCTACCAATTTTTTTACTTACCCTAAAATTAGGGTTTCAGATTCTTTTAAATCTAATCAAATCATGTTCGATCATTTGATTTTAAATAGTATTCATGTCTATGTTCATCTTATTCTATGCGACATGTGATTTTTTCCTTTTATTTATTTTAAATTTCTGTTGATTTGTGTACTTTACCTAAAATTAGGGTTTCGAAATTTTCTTACTTACTGATTTTGAGTGCTTTTCTTTCTAGTGTTTGACTGATGATTTTCCATGTTTATGTATTTGATTCCTACACTATATAAGCCCCTCCCTATTCCCCTTTAATTAACTCTGGAATCATTCAGAAAACTACAAAAATTAAAGTTGTGTGCTCTTTGCTCTTTAATAATCTTGTTCTGCACTTTGGTTCCTGGCCGGCTGAAAGCCAAAGCCAGAAATTCTGAGTTCTTGTTATTTTGGTGATATTCATAACACTGTGGGCTTCTTTGTTTCTTTTTTCATTTAACTGGTGAGTTACCAAGCCTTTGTTATTTCATTCTGATTTACCTATCATAACATGTGTTTTCATTTTCTGAAGATTTTGTTCAATGTGTTATTTCAAACCTGAATGCCATTACATTTGTAAATCGAGACATGTTTAGACCTGCTTTGAGTTGATTAATGTAATTTCTTTTAATTTAGCCTAGCCTATGTCTTATTGATAGCCATCTCTTGAAGTTTAAGTTTGCTATTAGCCATGTTATTTGAACATGTTCTCATACCCCCCCCCCCCTTCT
>MDKI01034263.1:0-29914 GCA_005239505.1 Nicotiana paniculata | reverse complement strand
ATGCAGATTGATAATAGCTTTCATTGTGATATCAATATTGGTCTTCACAACACCAATATTGATTATAGGAACAATGTAATCACATACTTTACTGTCTTATCTCTATAGAACATCCTAGACTCTTTGTTATTGAATTTTTTTAGCAATAAAATAACTACTAGGTACCCAGCCTAGTAGTATAGTTTGCTATAAAAAAAAAAATCTTCTTCAAATTACCCTTAAAAGCCAAAAATCCCTTTTATATCTTTTGAGATCACTTTTAAAAGAAGAGAAAAAACACCCGGAAAATAAAACCAGTATATTTTTGAAAAATAATCCTTAAAAGCATACAAAAATACCAAGAAAGAAAATCAATAATCGTTAACACTCTAAAATACTGCAATGGCTGTTTAATATGAAAGTCCTTTTTGTTATCAGAAAATTGATTGAAGGGGGTAAAACGGTCTCCTTGTTTTCACACGAAATAGCCTATTTCCGCAAAGCCGGACAAAGAGAGGAACAAAATCAAGGTCAACTTGACGGAACAAAAATTTTATCGACTTCTTCACTATGCCTTTGTTATTCCTAATCAGTAATTTCAGAAAACCTAAGCCCGTAATTCTTTCTAACCAACCAGTTACTGTTAGACCGATCAAGATATGATTTCGCCGGAGGTCGCAAAGAGTCGCCGGACAAAGAGAGGAACACAAATTTGAATTTTACAGTGCTACTTAAAGAAGAAGAAGAAGAAGAAGAAATTATCTGTAATAGCCCAAAGTTTGCAACTAATGTATGGTTGATGCAGTGCCTGGGATTTTACAAATCAACTGCTGGATTGGGATTGACACATAAGCTCACATGGTTTATGTGAATAACAATAATTTTCTTAACAAGCAGAAATAAATAATTCTTTCAAATTCAATAATTTCCAATTAATCATTTATCTTCACAAGCTGCAATAGGATGTCAAGGTATCATGTAATTATTATTATTAAGCACGATTTCTGTCGAGGTCGTACGGTCCGATCTAGAGTGTCATGTACACTGCCGAGGGACGTGCGACACGATCCATAGATGCATCTATACTGCCGAGACGTTCGGCCCGCTCCACAAGAAAAGAGTACATTATCTTATGAACCTCCGGAATGAGAAGTTATTATAAGGCTAACACATAAGGATGTACAATTTCTATTAACAGTCAAATAATTTGCACAAAAATTCAAGTATGTGAAATTTCGGTCTTTTACTATTTCCTCTAACAATTTTCAATATATTCCATTACTTTAATTGAATAAAGGATGCAATATTATTACAAGTAATTCATGATTTGAGTCATAAACTACCCAGACATAGCATACTTAGTAGCTACGCACGGACTCTCGTCACCTCGTGCGTGCGTAGCCCCCACAATTAGCAACAATTATTAATTTAAATCACCTATGGAGTAAATTCCCTCTTACTAGGTTAGACAAGAGGCTTACCTTGCTCCGAAGTTCCATCGTCGGCTCCAACGACTCTCTAACACCTCAAACTGATGCTTGTCGATCCAAAACTATGCAAACTGTTATGCCCTATATTTTCGTACGTGGAAGTACATCATAAGTAAATTGATATAAGCTCGGAAAAGAAGGATGTTACATCTCGTGTTTTCGTACGCTAAAGTTTCGTCTTCAGTTAATTGACATAGACCCGGGGATGAGATTTTCTTGAGATTATAAGCATTTATGCTATTTATAACAAGCAATAAGTAAGTGCCATGAAAGATAAATGGTAAACGAATCAAAGAAAATGAGTTTCGTTGAAGGTTGTTGATTTGGAATAAAATACGGTACGAGCCATAATACCTGGTATTTATGGACTAGTACCATACAAGGTACCACATGACCATGATAGTAAGGTGCACAAGGTATGTTAAAAATGAGTAATATTTTAAGTAAGTTAAGATAATTCTCAATTATATGGATAATTGATTAATTATTAGATAATGACATATTACCTAATTAATTAAAAAATTATTGGATAAGGATTAAATTGCACTACGCGACAGCCCACCCTTCAAATTAAGAGAATACATAAATCAACTTGAAAGGTGGCAAACTAAAGTGATGCACACAAGTCACTACATCCTTCATTTACGTGAAAACACAGGCTTAGAAGATTTGCATTTTTGCTTCATTTGGCCTTTCGATGTTCAAGTGATTAGTTTGATATGTTATTTCTAGTACAAACACACGTTAGAATGGGTTAAGTGAATACATAGCATTTAATTACTACAACACCAAAATAACACACGATGGAGCACTTGATTTTATAGCATCTTAAGCAACGTGAGATTTTGCAATTCTAAAGAAGTACGGTACAATCTTTCCCAAAAATATCATACGGACTTTTTCCTACTCCAGATATGTTAAGGCTTAGCCCTTCCTTAATTTTGACATGATCTTGTAACTACATGTGTTTGATAATGAGGCATAAAGAGAAGTTCATACTCCCAAATTTATATACATTATTCTAGTCTCCTAAGTTACAATATTCTCCCTTATAAGGACTTCATATTCAATTCAGTATTGTCTTCTTCTAGTCAAGAGAGCAGAGAGTCTATATATAGTATTACAATATTTTCACTACTATCGAGCTATAATCGATGGGCATGCCCCTATTGGGCAACCTCTGATCAGATGGTAAGTTATATACTGATCCTACTATGGTCGAGCGCCTATGAACGAGCCCAGAATGGCCGAGATACAGAGCCTAGTATGGCCGAGCTCCTATGAGCGAGCCTACTACGGCAGCTCAGTTATATATATCGAGCCTTATAAGGTCGGAAAACTATTTTACTTACTATATTGAAAGAGTTGAGTCAGTAACAGCAGGTAAGCATATCTTCAGATTATCTTTGACTCCAGTTGCTTTCAGTTATTATATTATCAGTTCAGTTTCAGCTTTCAGTTATTTTGTTGCCTTACATACTCGGTACATTATTTCGTACTGACGTCCTTTTTGTCGGGGACGTTGCATTTCATGCGTGCAGGTTCAGACAGACAGACGAGTAGACTTCCTCAGTAGGTGTTGCTCGAGTTCAGCTTGATCGGTAAGCTCTGCGTCCTTCGGAGTTACCGGGTCTAGAGTTTATGTACATATTGTGTATATATATATATATATTATAGATAAGTCGGGGCCCTGTTTTGAACACGGTACATCCATCAGTAGAGGCTTGTAGACATATCCTGTCAGTTAGTGCAGTATGTTAGGTTTGTAAGCCTTGTATATATATTTTGTTGGTTTGCTATTTGTAGTAGTTATGACGGCTTTGTCAGCCCAACTTGATATTGATGTTTAGTCAGTGTTCGCAAATTATCTTGCAATGTGGCCCATGGACAAAATATGACATTATTTGTTCAGAGTCCCTTAGTCGCAAGTTGATACGCACGGATAGGTGAGGCACTGGGTGCCGGTCTCACCCCCCAAGTTCGGGGCGTGACACAAACAATGTGCAAACTAATCAAAATGTATACTCCAATGCTTGAAATTTAACAATTTATAAAAATTCTCAACTTCGCTCGAAAAATTGAAAGTGGGGCCCACATTTCAGAACACGGCGAAACTCACACTTCTACAACTCATTCAATTACAAGTTCAACCATACTAATATCATTCAAATCCGACTTCGAATCGGTATTCAAAACTCGAAAATTTATTTTGTGAAAATATAGAAATTTCTTCCGATTTCTTCTTGAAAAATCCATAATCTAACGCCGAAAATGAAGATTAATCCATGAAATATATTCACAAATGAGTCAAGAATGCTTACCCCAAGTTTTGTGGTGAAATTCCTCTCCAAAATCGCTAAATCCCGAGGTTCCCAACTAAAAATACGAAATAATGGCTCAAAGTTCTGAAATAAAGGACATATAACACTGCTCGACTTCTTTTTTCATGTTCGCGAGCCTCCCATCACGTTTGCGATGAACAAAATTCTTAAAAACTCTTCTCGGACAGCCTCTAGTATAATGGTCATAACTTTTTGTACAAAACTCCAAATCACAAATTGTTTGACTTTATGAAAACTAGACATCAAGGGCTATAACTTATATACGTTGATCATCTCCGAATCTTTGTATATTGCGAGATATAATCTTCCCAAGTCAGCTCAATGCAGCAGAGATTTCCAAACTCTTCCCGGACAACCTGTAGTCTATCTGCCATAACGTTTTTTACACAACTCCAAATAACAAATAGTTTACCTTTATGTAAACTAGACACCAAGAACTACAATTTTTGTTTTTGGATCATCTCCAGATTCGTTATAGATTGTGAGATATAAGCTTTCAAAGTCAGACAACGAACAACAGAAATTCCTTCTTCGCGAACGCAAAAAACAAAGTCCCAGCAGCAAAATCCTTTTTCGCGAACGCGTGAGGCTCCTCGCGAACGCAAAGAACAGCACCAGAACCAGCAAACAACAGCATCAAAACACCCAAACTTGGTCCGGAACCACCCCGAATCACACCCGAGGCCCTCAGGACCCTGTTCAATCGTACCAACTAGTCCCAATACATAACACGAACCTGCTCGAGGCTTCAACTCACATCAAACAACATCAAAACCACAAATCGCATCTCAATTCAAGCTTTATGAACTTTATAATTTCAAACTTCTACATTCGACGCCGAAACCTATCAAATCAACTCCGATTGACCTTGAATTTTTCACACAAGTCATAATTGACATTACGGACCTACTCCCACTTTCGGAATCTGAATCCGACCCCAATATCAAAAATTTCACTCCCGGTCAAACTTTTCCAAAATCTTCAATTTCCCAACTTTCGCCAATTGACCCTGATATGACCTACAGACCTCCAAATTCACATCCGGGCACGCCCTAAGACTAGAATCACCATACGGAGTTATTCCCAGGCTCGAAATCCCAAACGAACATCGATAACATCAAAATCCACTTCAACCCAGACTTGGGAAATTCTTAAACTTTAAAAATGGCAACCTTCAGTAATAGGCGCCGAAATACTCCCAGGCCACCCGATACTCGACCTGAACATACGTCCAAGTCCGAAATCATCATACGGACCTATTGGAACCTTCAAATCTCGATTCCGAGGTCGTTTACTAAAAATCCAAACCCTAGTCGATTCTTCCAACTTAAAGCTTATGAATTTAGAATTTTCTTCCCAAATCAACTCCAAACCTCCCGAAATTCGATTCCGACCACACGTACAAGTCATAATACCTTAAGTGAAGTTACTTAAGGCCTGAAACCGCGAACGACGCGCTGAAGCTCAAAACAACCGATCGAATCGTTACATATACACTTATGATCTAGCTTGAAAAATGTGTATTAATTGAACATTATTTGAAGTTTGAACCCACTCCTATCAACATAGGTCGCTTCTGTCGGTCACTCTTTGAAGAAAACAAAATTGAAGAAGCACTTTTTTCTTTGAGATTATAGCGACGTCTATTTAAAAAATTTAATGCACATAATTGAGTGACAGTAATACACAGTATTGTTTTTGGATCCTACACTGAAAATATTAAAACAATCAGTATAACATTTGTAATCAATAATGCCCAAAATACGACGACGACCACGACAACAACAACAACAACAACACAAGATCTAGTGAAGTCCTACAAATAGTCTGAGGAGAATGATGTATATGCAGGCTTTACCCCGACCCTAAAGAGGTAAAGAGGATATCTTCGAAAGACCATCGACTCAAAAAGAATAGTGTCTAAAATACATAATGTATTTTGGTGGATCACTAACAAAGGTATCAATACTCCTACTCCCTCCGGTCCATATAAGTGATCTTTTGGCCTTTTTATTTTGGTCCTAAATAAGTATCATTTTACATAATCAAGAAAAAATTGATTTTATTTTTTTAAAATTTGCCCTTATTCACATATCCCAATGTGTCAACGTAATAATTAATTAAAAGTAATTTAATAAATACATTTTTATTCTTTAAAAATTCGTATTTTAAAAAGTGTGCCAAAAGTTAAAAAGTCTCTTATTATTATGTATCGGAGGAGTAGTATTTACTACGACTTACGTTTGTTTTGATCCAAGAAAAAAAGGCATAAACCATATCGCAATTAACAACTACAAGTTGTCTTTATGTCAATTTGGTTCTTCGAAAGTGCCAAAATGCATCAATAAAAATGACTTGAGGGGAAGGCAATCTCAGACAAAACTCATACATTATTTTAATCCTATTGATCAAGAGATTTTTTAACTTTTTTCATTGATGAAGAGATTGCCGTCCTTGAGATTTGAAACTCCAGTCTATCACAATCTTAAGCTTTGAAAAATAATTAGGTGTCTCGTAATACTCCAGCAACTGTGACACCCCATAGAATAAGCTAATTATAGAAACAAATCAGAGAAGGGAATCTCTTTTTTTATCCGATATTCGGTATTCGTATTGAAGTCCGGACTCGCATCGCGTAAGCTTCAATAAAAAGGAAAGCACTCCCTAACAAAAAATAAATTCCATTTCCAGGGTCGAAGAGGAGCTTTAGCGTAACCGGTAAAGTTGTTGTCATGTGACCAGGACGTCACGGGTTCGTGCTGCGGAAACAACATTTTGCAGAAATGCAAGGTAAGACTGCGTATCATAGACCCTTGTAGTCCGTTCGTTCTCCAAACTCCGCGCATAACGAGAGCTTAGTGCACCGAATTGTCCTTTTAGGGTTCGAACCCGCTAAAAGAAATCTCAATAAAACACCACCTTTAAATATGCCATGCTCTGTCTCTTCCCAAAGTAAGGTCCCTTTTTTATTACATTTTGAATTATTCTCATCTAGCACTTAGAAACTCGAGCCACTATAACATTTTAACAAACATATCATATCATATTCAATCTTTGCATCCTTTCTATTAAGTCCATGATCAAATACCAAGCCAATCTCTCCCACCATACTTCTTCTTCAGTCTCTGATACAATGACCATTGATGAACCAGAGCCTAATCCCACTTCTGATCCCATCTCAGAGTGGTTAAATGGTACCTTATCATATATTCCATCATTCCTCGATGAGTTGTATAGCCCTGATGACTTTTTCCGGGACTCGTGGTGGGTTCCTGGTCAAAGTATAGACCAAGAACGACAGATCAACAACTACAACAATAATAATAATATGACGCCTTTCGACACTAGATTCGACATCACAACCACGAACACTATCCCTTTGGAGCCGATCATTTCAAGTCACCCTACGCCATTGGTTTCATCCAAGAAAAGGAAAGGAAATGATTCTGATTACAATCCCAAGGCGTCGCGGAATAATCAGAACCGTCGGATCAAGGATGCAGATGATGGAGAAGCTATTGTGGACCAAAGGGTGCCAAGTAAAAAACCAGCAGGACACAAGAAAGCAACACACAAGTCAGCAGGAAATAATAGTAACAACAAAGAAGGAAGATGGGCAGAGCAGTTACTTAACCCTTGTGCTGCTGCAATCACTGCTGGAAATCTGAATCGCGTGCAGCATTTGTTGTACGTTCTGCATGAGCTTTCCTCACTAAACGGCGATGCCAACCATCGGTTAGCTGCTCGTGGACTCCAGGCGCTAACGCATTATCTTTCTACTCCATGCTCAACCTCAACACCTTCTGCTTCTGCTGGTGTTACTACTTTTGCTTCTACCAATCCAAAGTTTTTCAAGAACTCACTGATCAACTTCAATGACATTAGTCCCTGGTTCCGTATACCCAATAGTATTGCAAACTCCTCAATACTCCAAATTCTTGGGGAACATGATCAACCCCAGATCCTACATATTCTTGATATTGGAGTCTCTCATGGTGTTCAATGGCCAACTTTGCTCGAGGAGTTGACCCATCGATCAGGAGGACCGCCACCATTGGTTCGTTTAACAGTTATTACACCTACCATAGAAAATGATCAACTAAAGAATTGTCCGTTTGTGGTTGGTCCATCTGGTTACAACTTTTCCTCACAACTCCTTGCCTATGCCAAGGCAATTAACATCAACCTACAAATCAACAGACTGGAGAATAACCCACTTCAGAATCTTGATTCCCAAGTGATAAATTCATCCTCAGATGAAATCTTGGTTATTTGTGCACAGTTCAGACTTCATAACTTGAAACACAGCAGTCCAGACGAGAGGACAGAGTTCTTGAGAATATTGAAGAGTTTGAAGCCGAAAGGATTGGTTTTGAGTGAGAACAACATGGATTGCAGCTGCAACAGTTGCGGGGACTTTGCAACAGGATTCTCAAGGCAAGTGGAGTACTTGTGGAAGTTCTTGGACTCCATTAGTGTAGCCTATAAAGGACGTGAGAGCGCGGAAAGGAGGATGATGGAAGGAGAGGCAGCAAAGGCTTTGACAAACATGGGAGAGATGAACGAGCGAAAGGAGAAATGGTGTGAAAGAATGAGAAATGTTGGTTTCGTACGAGAGATGTTTGGAGAGGATGCCATTGATGGAGCTCGGGCAGTGTTGAAGAAGTATGATAGCAACTGGGAGATGAGAGTGGATGAAAAGGATGGATGTGTGGGCCTGTGGTGGAAAGGAGAACCTGTTTCGTTTTGTTCATTATGGAAGATAGATCCCAAGACAAATGAGAGTTGGAACAGTCAATCAAATAAGAATCATGTTTGAGAGAAGCACACAGCATCATGAACCTGATAAAGTCTACAAGCAAATCTAGTGTCCAGGCGAATCTTGATTAACTGCTTTCCCACAGGTTCAGATCAGTGCATTTGCAGAGGCAACAAGTCAAAAAATTGTTTTAAGTTCCTTAAAATTTTGATTCTAGGCAGGTGGTCACGTAAAAGAATATAGATGTGTAACGAGTCTGTGAATTGAAGAAATAATTGAGTGTTTTAGTACTCAAATTTTCGAGCAAAATGACTCCTAGCAAGTCATGCTGTACTACTACTTTCAGTAGGGGAAGCTTATTTACAATTAGTGGCTGTTACCACATTGACAAGATTTCCTTCCCAGTTATACTATAGTGAATATTGAATTTTAAGGATACAACAAAAAGTCTGCAAAATATGTATGTACAGGCACACCAATAACATGCGTGTTAGATTTTAGTATCTGATTACCCATTGGCACGGCCAAAAACATCTACCATCAGTCCTATCAACCACCATCCCATGCTCCCACTTCAGGAACAATTGGTATGAGACTTCTAATGCGGTTTCCACTCGCATGATGCTTTACAAAATGCACAACCACCTTCCCAGCATGAGCTACTCAAAATCACGCATACTATTTGCTCCTCAAGAATCATATATCATTACAGAACAACGAATTGTCTGCCTGCATACAGGACACTTGGGTGCTAAATCACGTTCAACTGACAAGGCACATCGCTGGCAACAAACCAGATGTCCACACGGAACGAATGCTGACCGTCTCCTTCTCATTAGGCAAATCACACACAACTGCCCATCGGGAACATCTCCAGTTTCCTCATCAGCACTAACCTGTGAATCAGCTTCACTGCTAGCAGAAGCATTTTGTTGCTGGACCTGCCTCTGGTGTCTCCGTTCCTTCCATCTATTCCAGTTCCTAAAACAAATAATTATGAATTAGATTTTTGTGTGACCACTAGAGTAATATTGACATGGATGCTGCTGATAACCAAGTTTCCTTTAGATCTTTTTTATTCATGCTGTGGGGGAGAGCAATGGGTGTTTTAGACAGCATAACTAGAGTTGCAGGCTTGCTCATCCTGAGCAAACTCAATGCTTTTCCAGCCCATAGTGGATTGTTCAAGCTGGTGTAAGCAAAGGAAGTAACTTAAAGTGTTAACACAGTAAGGAACCATAATAACTAATCTTATTGCATGGTGAAGAAAGAGTTTGTGACCAATAAAAGAAGTTGCCTGCTCTACAATTTCAGAGATTAGCCCATTAAACAAGCAAGGAACTATTCACTCGAGAAACAGAACAGAAAAAATCCTTCAACCCAACCTTCTTCATCATGAAAACATCAGGATGACATGTGCAGCATAAACTCAAGAAAGGCACTGCATAAATCAATAGTCATTAACTTCCATAGAGAGCAAGCAAGTCTTTTCTCAAGTTTCGAGGAAACAAGATGAGAACGTTTTAGGCCAATGGGCATGTCTCCAACTTTTTTTCTGTTTTTCAGTCTTAGATTTCCTTTCTTTGGGAGGTTCTTTTTTTTTTGGGTGGGTGTGTTGGGGGGGTGGGGGGGGGAGAGAGAAGGTGATCTAAATATGTAAATTTTTGCACTTTATGCGCTATCAAATTTACCCATCCAACCAGTGCCACAAGGAAAAGCTTTTCAAGGATGATCATTTCGTACTTAAGGCTTAAGTACGAAATGATCATCCTTGAAAAGCTTTTCCTTGTGGCACTGGTCGGATGGGTAAATTTGATAGCGGATAAAGTGCAAAAATTTAGCCTAAAGGTATTACTCCCTCCGTTCACTTTTACTTGTTCATTATACTAAAAATGCATTTTCACTTATTCTTGTCCATTTTAGCAAATCAAGAGAAAGAATTTTTTTCGTTGTTTTACTATCATTAACTACCATTTTTTTTTATAAGGTAAGATTTTATTAAAAGGTACCAAGATGGTACAAGATTACCAACATCCAAACTAATACAACAAAACAACTACATTCCTCCTAGCTCCTCTAGAAAAACCATATATTGTTCCATATTTTCCATTACATGTCTTTTACACCAGAGATACAAGTTTAATAAGCATCTGTTTTTAATCATGCATACATTCTGCCTTTCCCCTTCAAAGCAAATCCTGTTTCTTTCCAACCATATAGTCCAGAACACACACAGAGGAACTGTTCTCCAAACTATCTGTTGACTCTTTGCCACTTTTTGTTGTTGCCATGTCTCCAACAAACTCTTTACACTACCATTCCCAAATCATTTCTCAAGATTTTTTGAAATGTTATTATTATTATGGGTACATATTTCTTAAGGGGAATGAAAAGTCCAGTATGGACAAGTAAAAGTGAACGGAAGGAGTATTCTTTTTGGCACCTCAATGACGATGGTCCTACTCAAACTTCAATCGCATCAAATATAAAACCAAACTGCCAATTTAATAAAATACAAGTCAACATGTATATGTCGCACAAGTTCCATAAAGTAATATGTAAAAAAGAATTGCACGCAAGCTACGGCAACAGCTATATTCCAAATCAATCAACCAGCCCTTCTACCCCAGTAGGATTTGAAGTTCATGTCATAGTTACTTTAAGTTGACTCAATTTCTGCAGTCACGAGACAAATTGAAGTAGGGATAGGAATCCACCAATTCTTGGGAAAAGATTGTTTTATATTTAGAACCATTTGTGCGTAATGGCCTATTTATCTACCCCTCAACATTTCGCCTTCCCAAACCATTTCCCCAGCAACAAGTTTCATTTACTTCTATTCTATTTCATGTTCTACTTTATATCGGGGTCGGAGAGCAAAGTCAAAAGGTCAACTATTGTTTCATCTGATAGGGGGGAGAAAAAAAAGGAGCACCATGTAGATGACTTGATTATTAGCAGTATTCAACCACAACTCATGCTCAGTAAGCAGAATCAACCTCAACTCATGCCCTGTAGGCAGAATCGTAAAATACTGTATGACATAATAAAGGATTTTGTTCTGCCTAGACCTCCCCTTGACCCCAGTCTACGACAGGGGAAAAGGGCAAAAGAGAAAAAAAGGTTAATAATGAGATCTTCAAGAGATGATATCCACAAAGGCTAAAAGTTTAAGTATCTGAGAGACGTAACCAGTTTACCTCACTGCAGCATAGCCAAGGACACCAACTGCAAATGAACCAAGCACAACTCCACTCCACAGCAAAACTTTTGTTTTAAAGGCAAGATCTACCAGCATTTGATCCTTGGTCATGTCAGACCTACCAAAGCAAAAAGTTAGACTCACAACTTTCGACAAAGAACTCTTCAGGAAACCAGAGAACACCAGAATTTTTAGAACAAGAGAAGCAGCTGATATAACAAGTTTGAAAATATAAAGCATCAAATATGCAGAAAACACATCATCAGAACTTGAAAGAACTACATGCTCCAGGCAGCAAATTTTCCTGTGTGTTTAATAGATATATAGCTTGCATTTTGTAGAGAGGAAAATACTTTGTGTATATCTAATGTGTATCAGCTGAATCGAATCTTCACCAGGACAGAACTTGCACTCTACTATGCAAACCTACCAATGAGTGTATCACCCAAAATATTTCAAAACTCATGGTAATTCTATCACAATTGAACTGACAAAAAACGGCAACCACTGTTATCATGCTTGAGCACAAATATGGAAATCTCGGAAAATAATTTCAGATTTTAAAACCATCTCATAATAACCAACTCGTGTTACTTTTGTTATGTAGACCTACCAATGACTATTCACCCAATAATATCGTGAAGCCTGTGTTAGTTCTTATCAGAAGTGAAAAGAAGAAGAGACTGTTATGTTTCTGATAAATAGAAACTGTGGCTTAATTATCATGCTCATAGGAACACCAAACATGGTATTTAAGAAGACATTTAGCATATTCCTGAATGCAGAGTCAAATTCAGGAATTTTCATTTCCTCTCATTTAAATCCTTTTAGTATAATTCACAAAAGCATTTTTCTTCATATGTCACTAAGAAATCTCTCGTAACCTTCCTTTCAGACCCGGCTCGTATATCCTTCTAGACATGATCATACTTTAACTCGGGTGTAGAAAGAGAGGATCTTTTGAATATCAAGTATTCACTTTCACCGATAAGGTACACAGACTTACTTCACATTTAGGGTCACAAAAAGAAGAAAATTTTAAATAAGAGAGGTTTGAGGAAAATTTTGGAAAAAAATTTAACGAATGCAAGAATGACAATCGTCAACCTCATTTGGCAGAACAAGTTATCTAACTTATTAAAATAACTGTTCTGTATGCGTTCCTTACAAGAAATAGGGTAGGTCCTTGCATGATTTGATCTCAAAAATCCCATCTTTTGAGCTGCAAACACCTACAGCTGTTATATCTTTTCCAAGTGGCAGAATTTTTTCTTCATCCAATACCCCAACCTTTGAGATGGAAAACAGTACGTTGCATGAGTTCAAACTTTAAAAGATGTATAAAAGATCAAACAAATGGTCAAGAAGCCTATATACACAACATAATTTTCAGCTTACAGGATAGGGATGACCAAAGAGCGCCTGGAGGAAAGTGAGCGGAGTAGCGTGTACAGGCTGCAAGTGATGATAAACTGTCACAAGAGGTAGGGGATGCCTTGAGCCATCCATGTTCACATTAATGTATTCAGGTTGTGGCCATCTCCCAGCTTCAACAACAACAAAAGGAACCTGAGCCGAAGATAGAGATGCACAAAAGCTTATATTATGAAAACAAAGAGGACTTTATGACACTTATTAGCAGGCAAAAACACAGCAGCTACAAACATGGAGTGTATTAACTAGATCAAATATAACAAGTAGGAGAGACTTTTTATGCAGAGAAATTACAACCAGAACCAAGCCAGAAAAGAGTGAAATGCTCCAATAGGAGAGAAGAAAAGATAAAGAGAAACGAAAAGCTCTCACATTAGTCATTCATCGAAAAAAAATTCACTCGAGCCTTGTTCCTTCAAATTGAGATGGTTCATGCAAAAAATCTGATCATGTGAGAAACAACTAGTCTGGCCATCTCGCATGTTATTCTTCCTATTCACAACCTTACCAGGTAGACGAGTACGATATACCTCCAAGGATGTCAAATAGAGAGTACATAAAAATCTTAGATGAGAACATTACATTAGAGTCGAACGAAAAGAGCAAAGGCAGATAGATAAAGTATAAAAAAGTTGAGAAAGTCTGGGATAATAGCTTCAACAACGACAGTCCAGTGGAATCCCACAAGTGGGTCTGGGGAGGATAGTGTGTACGCAGATCTACCCCTATCATGGGAAGGTAGAGAGGCTATTTCGGATAGACCCTCCGCTCAAAAAAGATGAAAAGAAACAGTAGAAACAAGTAATATCAACAAATAGGGCCAGAAAGATAGAAACAACAATCTCAAAGTCAGAAAAAAATATGGAAGGAAGCAGTAGTCACAGCAAGCAGTAACAACAGCAAGATACTAAGAGACCGCAGTAGAAGATAATAGGAAAACAACATAAAATACTAGCAAAAGACAAGAAAAACTACCATACCAACCCTAATACCCTCAGTACCAAACAGAAATACGCTTGACTACTTACTAACTTCTACCCTAATTTTCGACTTCCACACCTTCCTATCAAGGGCCAAGGAATAATAGCTTCCTACAAAATATTCTCACATAACCAGCAGAAATTATGGCAAAAAATAAAATTGCCAATGATTAGCAATACTGGCTCAACATTTCTTTTTACATTTCACTCGTGAAAGTAAAAGCAGCAGTAAATTCAAGAGCCTTGCGTTACTGGAAAATTCACATTACCATTCTCAAAGAGGAAGAATCTTGTTCCTTCCAGTATCTTGGAAATATTGAACGTAGATCACCAGTCCACCCAAAGAAGCCTCTCCATTCATTGTAGATACACTATAAAAGACAGACACGAACATCAGTGTTCTGCTAAAATTCACTGGGAAAAAAAGATACACATACGAATCGACAATACAGCAGCAGGCAAACATAGATTGCTAATGAAGTAGTTGTGTCAATTCAGGATCATATTTCCAGGTTAACAATAGCAAGTGGTTTCTGTTTGAAGTACACAGTTCAAAAAGTAATTCGAAACACTGAAGGGTGTCCATAACCATTAGATAACGGCTGTTGATTTTTACAATGTAACAACAGCAACTACTGCGCATCAATCCAAACAACTTAGGATAAGCTATATGAATCCTCAAAATTCAGCTCTATTTTAACCCATTTCATTACAAAAGTATTGTCTTTAAGACATACTACCTGGGGGCAACCAAGGGGTCATGGGCCGAAGCTGGAATGCAGCCCATGACAACCCCCACACACAGGCAGCCAAGCATAGCACGCACGTTCTATGCTTTTCACCAGCTTCTCCTCTCGTAAGGATTAGCCCGTGTCCTCTCTGTGTCTAGGGATTCCTGGGACATGAGCTAAGCATATAATTGTTTGCTCTTTCTTTCAATTGAGCGTCAACATTTAACTGAATGTAGAATGTAGGACAAGTTATTAAAAATACAAGAGCAAGCAGTTCATGATAACCAGCTTGCGAAACCGTGTGAATCAAATGATGTAATTGACTTCTTTTCACCACACTTGGATACCGTTATAGCACGTGTCTACAAAGACACATCCTAATGCATCCATTATTACGAGAATTCATCATAAATTTGACTAATTTTACATTGACTGCCAACCAAACCTAAACGCCTCACTAATCCTAATCCTAATCCTGTATCCAGACTCTCATATATACAGAGTTAAAGTGTGCACAAAGAAGTTAAATATGAAATATCCAACCTTCTTTTAAACGAAAAAAATAGAAAAATTACAGTTTGTCTATTGCAAGATATCATCTTTTTCATCACACCCAAATAAGGATGTTACGTGCCTAAAAAAGCATATCTTAACGCATCCAATATTGCATGGATTTATGATAAATTGACTTAGATAGCACTGACTTTCAAGTTTTCACACAACTATAGCCCTGTTCCTTTATCCGGACTCTACTATAATTGGAGTTAGTGCACAAAAAAATTGAACATGATAAGTATTAACTTAAAATAAATAAAACGAAAATAATTGAAGAAATTACGGTTTGAGTGCGTTGCAAGATAACGCCTTTTTCAGCAGACTCATGAGCGGAAAGAATATTAGCCCTTAAGCTCTTCCAGTTACCCTCAACAGCAGATTTCGCCTCCACTGTACCACGAATGATCACAAGCTTACCGCCATCATCGGATTGATCAGAATTGACATCACTTTCAGAAGACGACGAAATTACGGAACGGAGATCAGAGACGCGGAGGGAGGGCGCGTCGTTGATTTTGTGAAGGGCGGAAGACTTAGCTTTGAACAAGAAAATACTCCGTACGGCAATGTACGCTAGGGCTAGGCCGACAAGTGCCCCATCCGCCACCGTAGCTAGTTTCAACGCCGCCGCCGCCGCTTGATCGTGTACTGACATGACTGGTTATATGGTCGCCTTTCGAATTCCCGGTCGTCGGAAAAGTGAAATTCCAGACGCTATTCGTATCGTTAATTAGCTGGAAACAGAAATAAATATTAGGTAAATGACACTTTTAGCCCGCAACGAAATTATTTATATAGCTAGCCACAAAAGTGTGTATATATATATATATATTTATTTTTATTTTTTTTTTATTTTTTTATTTTTTTGTTGTTGAGAGCGCATACAGTATCATTTTTCATAAATTTATTTGGGGCAAAAAGAAAAGAATACTTCTATATGACTTTTAATTCATAACAAATGCAACCAATCAAGTGAAACAACTATCCGCCAAGGGGGCGAAGTACACAAGTATCCAATTTTAAGCATACTATTTAAAATATATATATAATTTATAATATATTTAAAAATTATCCAATTAAATTTTTGTATCCTGAAATTTTTAGCTTCTAATTTAAAATTCAGAACTTACTGTCCTACAAGACTAAGTATCCTGAAGTTCTAAATTGCTAATTTAAAATTCAGGACTAAATTTTTTGAAGTTTTGAACTGCTAATTTAAAATTCAGGACATAAAATTCAAATTTCTGGGCACAATTTTCGAACTTTGGGACACGATGTCTTGAAGTTTGAATTTTGAGGTTTAAACTTCAGGATATTGTGTTCTAAAATTTGAACGAATTAGCTAATCTTTAAGTACATTGTAAACTATGTATATAATTTAAACGACATGCTTAGAAATGGCTACATAGTGTCATTACCACATCCAATGGTCACATAAAGTAATTGTAAAAAAATTAAGTGGATATATTATTAACAAAAATATTGTAGTTAGACCTCTCCGACAACATCATTACATGTACTATCTTCACTATAAAAGCCAAGTTATTTTTTAAATCGATTTTTATGTTATATTTTACCTCGCTGTAATGGTTTTATAATTTTAACAATAATAACCATTTTATAAAAGCATGTTCTTTGTAAAATTACCTCTTTATAAGAGCATGCTTTTTATAAAATTACCGATAGTAAGTCTAAAAAACCAGACTAAATATTTTAAATTGCAATGCATCACTTATGATAAAAAATATTATGTTACTATATACTTTCATAATTCAAAGTTTCAATTAGTTTCATTAAAAGATACGCAAGTAAACTATCATTCTATCACACAAAAGTTTTCATCCTGCATAATGCCTAATATTTGAATATTATCTTTTCTGTTCTCATCGTGCATAAGTTTAAATTTTTAATAAATGCTCACTAAAGTTTAAGTCTTTTATTGGACTCAATATTTTTTGTAGTGTGTTAAGGTATTTATGCAAGGTATTTTGATTTCTTTTAGAATAATTCATGCCATATATGGGGTCTAAACTTCAAACCATTCCTTGGAAATAAAGATAGCATCGTGTCAAACAAGAAATTCTCTTATCTTTTATTTGTAAATTTAAAAAAGAAAACATTAATATTTAGATAATTTTTGTCTATAACAATCAAATAATATTTAATACCAAATGTAATTATAAGCATATAACAATCATTCATTATAAAAGTCAAAAAATACCAAAATAAACGAACATGTTATAGAGAGGTCTGACAGTAAAAGAACAACGGAGTATTGATCTTATTTAGTATATCATTATGTCCCACTGGGTTTATATTACAAGTCAAAACTTTTCTAGGGAAAGTAGTTCTAGTATGTCTGCACAAAAACTTACATTGACAAACACGAGCGGAGCTACTAGGATTCTTATCCTATCTAAAAGCTTCTTGGATGCTTATTACCCAACAATCTATTCCCCCCGCTACAGTTCATAATTACACCTCCTATTCCTCCAATCTCAGTATTACCCAAGCATGCACTATCATTTTTCCGAGTAACGATTTTTATATATACTATACTAAAAGTACGAAACCCAATAAAATGTCATATCTTTTAAAATAAGTTGTACATGAACGAATATGTAATTAATTAAGTCATTTTTTATATTTAGGACTTTAAAAATCAAGTAAAATTTTAATTATTACTTAATATTTAAGAGTTTGAAATCAATTAAATAAGAAAAAAATATTAAAGAAATAGAAGAGAATACAAAGAAGTAAAAGGTATATGTTTTTTTTTCCACTCAAGGAAACTCCACGATAAGATATTGCGTAATTTTTGTGTTCGTTGTCCTTGCAGTTTATCGTGCAAGATCAATGTTTACCCTTAAATTCGGATAATAATTAAATTTATAAATGGTTTTAAGGATATGTGATTTCACCTAGCACAAATTGATAAATGTGACGATTGATGCTAATAATTGATAGTAAAATAAAGCAAACCAGAATAAGATGCAACTTGGCATTCAAGCTAGATCGCCCTCGAACCGGATGAGAATATAGTAACAAGAGAGTTTAAGAGAGAAAAAGTTATTATATTACTTTGATATGCGAGAGTTAGATGATTACAAATGATTAGAATCCCCCTTTATATAGTAGAGGAATTCCACTTATGGTACAATTCTAATTACAGAAGGAAATCCCATGATTAGCTAAATAACCATTCTTGATTTGATCTATTCCGAGATTTTTGCCACGATCCTCGACCGGTCACAGATATCTCAGCTTTCCATTATTATGCTATCTTCGGTCTTTCTCGATGTCTATCCCGTTTGGTCTCGATCATTACTGGTCTCGATCTCGATTGGCACTTCGAATCCCGAGCTCGATACCTTATCTTCATGTCTCGGTCTAATATAATACGGGGCTGATCCTCGGCTCACCATTCTGGTCTCGGTTAATCAACAAAATCGGGTGAGCCCGGTTTTAACCGTATACATATGGTCCCCTCATTTTTTGGAGTGCAATAACAAGAAACGAATTGAGTCTTCGACATTTACCCCGATTTGTCATGACGTAAGCGACAGAGGTGACCGAAACGTCCCGTCGGTACAGTTTCCCAGGTTTTTAATGTGTGTCAGTTGACGGTTGGCCACTATCAGCTTTGAACCGTCGCCATAAAACCCATAAATAGGCATATTTTCCATTCTTTCAAACCTTACTTTCAATCTCTTCTGCTCTAATTTTCAAAGCTCTCTGCATCCTTCAAATTTTTCATCTGCAAATCTTTAAGTTCCATTGTTGAATCCTTCTTAAAACACCAAATTTATCACCTTCATTCTTCTTTAACCTCAAAACCAAATGGTGAAAACGTCAAAGACTGTGCCAAAAAAAATGACATTTCATCATCTTGGACGGCCGGCGCACTGAGGATTGTGTTCCTAGAGGGTGCGTCATCAGTTCTGATTTTAAGATAGAGAAAACCTCGTTGGTCCCCGGTCGATGCAAGCCGGTATCGAGATACATATGCTCGATATCCAAGAATTTCCTCAAACAAGTGAAGAAAAATTGTAATTGGAAAAACAAGGAAGTCGTGGTGCCGGCTCTTGAAGAAGACATCACTACATATGCTCGATATTTGAGTATGATTCCATTGTTAGCTTCTGTTTGTCATTTTCTATTTCTTCGTTTTTTCTTATCGACATTTTTTCTCGATGTAGAGGCTGCTTGGATGCCTGGTGATGTCCCTCACCTCAAGAGCGGGGCCAGGAGCCTGGTCTCAACATCTTCATATGCCGAGCGCGCATGGAGCGATCTGTCAAAGGGCCGGTGG
Source organism: Nicotiana paniculata (assembly GCA_005239505.1). Lineage (NCBI taxonomy): Eukaryota > Viridiplantae > Streptophyta > Magnoliopsida > Solanales > Solanaceae > Nicotiana > Nicotiana paniculata. Next base: position 10,130 of record MDKI01034263.1, on the reverse strand, counting down.
GAGGCCAACAATCATGGTAAGTCCCGTCCTTGTATGTGATGATTTATTAAAATGCCTTTCCGAGCTTACTCGGTTTCTCTTTCTTGCAGATCTTGGAAAATATGCCATCATGAGGCCCCCGTTTGGTGAAGAAGAAACCTCACTCCCTGTCCCGAAGTCGGCAAAGGAGAGCAAGAGGAAAAGGACCTCGACTTCCGAGGGGCCAGAGCCTAAAAAGAGAGCGGCTCATAAGCCCAAGAAAAATATTATCCCCCTGCCCGTGGAATCTGTTCAGCTCCTAAGGGAGGCGGAAGAAGAAGAAGAAGAAGACGATTCCAGGTTGGTGGCCCAAGCGAAGACAAATACCGAGGCTCAAAAGGCCACTAAGTCAGTAGGAGTCGAAGATATTCTTCCCCGAGCTAATGAGTCCTCGAGAGGAAACTTGGCCGAAGTTCCCGAGCCGGCAAAGGCTGAAGGTGTCTTACCTCGAGGTAAGAAGGCAATGGAAGTAGCTGTGGAGGCCGGTCTCGAGGTTCCTCGAGATAGAGAGAACTCCCAAGAGACCCACTTGGGGCAATAGAAATCGGAGACTCCCCGTCGCTCCCTTCATTTTCTGAGGAAATGATTCAGGAGGATCGGACCATGAAGACTCCTTACGTAGAAGGAGCCCACGGAGGGGAGGATCCCTTCTGTGGTTATTTTGCTAGGGTCGAGGATGTCGTTGCCCTGAGTGACTTGGATATACCGAGGAAGGAATCGGGCAGAACTTCCTCGAGTTTCAGACTGACCAGTCAGTTTCCGGCCCCTAGCGTCAACCCCGGGTGCAAACGAACAATCATCATCTGGATCATGTAGGACGCACGAGTTCTTGCCGCCCCCGCAAGGGTGCATAGTTATCTTCGGGGTTTGGTCACGGAAGAAAAATAGGCTATGATGGACGAGGTGGGAGCATCGTATCTTTTTAACGAGGCTCAATAGGCTTTGAATCAGGTAAGCCCCAACTTCCTTTGTCAATACCAGTTTCTATACTTGTGTTTTTTCTTCGCTTGCCTAATTCCTTTTCTTCTATTTGTGTAGGCCTCGGTGCGTCATCAGGGGCGGACCCACATAGGGTCAAGCGGGTTCAAATGAATCCGCTTCGTTGAAAATTTTGATATTTTGTGTAAGTTAAATTCTGTAAAATGAGAATATATGACTTATTTGAACCCAGGTCTAGCGGGTTCAAGGTTAACTTAAGGGTCCCGAGTTCGAAAGGGGACGACACTCTTTTAGTTTTGTTTCTGTGTGCATCCTTAAGTGCACTAGTTTATTCCTTTAGTTTGTTTTTATTTCCTTTTATCTCTATTTTCTAATTTATATCTATTTTATTTTATATTTGATCTCCTAATGAAATCCAATAAGAATTAATCTACAGTTTATTTAACTTACAGTAGATGAAATCTTACAATATTTTTTGCTAAAATATGCAAGTGCATATCTTGAAATTATTTGTAATGTGTTAGTTCATATTAAACTAGGTTATCCTAAATTGTTTTTTGTTACAGTTAAATTGTTAGTTCACTTTATAAGCTATCTTCTTTTATAGTTTGTACTAGTTTATTTTAAGTTATAACTCCTTATTTTTTGTTGTCCTATTATTTTTGTAAATTAATAACTTTATTTTTTTAATTAGAGTTTACTGAAACTCTAAAATATACATTTGGTAAATAGAATATTTTTTTAAGTTTAAATAAAAATGTAAAACTCAGTAACTGTTAACATTTTTAGTTAAAGTAATTAGTTTTTGTTAAACGTTTTAAGTTTCATGCCCTATTTTTTTGAAAGAAGAACAGAATTCGAAGACAAATCCCGCTTATTAGTACAACCATCGTATTGGTTAACGTCGTTTTAAATTGAACCCGCTTGCATAAAATCCTGGGTCCGCCAATGTGCTTCATCATGAAGCCTTCTTTAGGTCTCGAGGGGAACTGAGCCGATATGAGGCCAAAATTAAAGGGCTTACTAAGGAGAGAAATGCCCTCAAGCTTCTCAGTGAGCAAAAGGAAGAGGAAGCAAAAGGCCTCCGAGTTGAGCTAGTTGCGGCTCAAAAAGAGCAAAGCGACCTGGTCGAGCAGGTAATAAGAATCTTAGACGCTTATGACATCGGTTCGGGAGTTACGGCTAACAATTCGATCTCACAGGTCCAGCAGAAGCTTGAGATAATCGGGCAACTTCGTTGAAGAGGTGGATGTTGTAAAGGCAGAGACCATATCATGGAAGCAAAACATGGACCGTCTTACCTCAAAGAAGGAGATAGCTCGAGCTCAGTTATCCTCAGCAGAAAGCCAGCTCCAAGGCATGAAAGAGAAGAACTTGGCACACGCTAAGAAAATTGAAGAGTTCCAGGCTCAGTTGGTCATGGAACTTGCAGCGGCCAAATCTGAGGCCGATGTTGAGGCAATCATTGCCGTCTATCGGTCTGACGCAGAAGACGCTCAAGCTCGAGCAAAGAAAGTTGTTGATGCTGCTCAAGTTCGAGAATATTGGGTTGCCGAGCATGCCAAGTGCCAGTCTCGAAGGGAGACCCTCGAGGAGATCCACGCTCGTGGCTTCGATCTTGCTGCCGAGATCAAAAATGCTAAAGAACTTGAAGTCGAAGCCAAGGCATTGGCCTCTTCTGATGATCATGACTTCGGGAGCACGGGTGGGTCCGAGAGCGGAGAGGACCCTGCGGGTGAGAATGTTTCTCCTGGAGTAGATTAAATACTTAGGATTTTTCTTTTTGAATTTTTGTATGTAATCCTGATCGGGCCTCGTTGCCCTTGTAAATAACTTTTGGATATATATAAAAAGATTTTTTTTCCCTTTCCATCTTGTCTTTACTTCATTTTTGCATTGTGAAATTTTTGTTTCATTTATGTGTTATGAAATTGTATTCATCGGTTTGAGGTTTAGGCATTTCGACTAAAACTGAACTAGTGTAGTTTTTACGATCGAGTGAGTGCTTGCTCGAACTCGAAGTAAGGTAACCTTTAGGTTTTATTTTAGCGAGGACGATCTCTCGAACTCAAAGCAAAAGATAGCCCTTAGGATTTTGTATTAGGCCGATATGGCCTTTGTAAAAAGAATGGCTGTTTTCCCCTTTTCGGCTTGAAAAGTTTATTGTTAGTTATATAAAAGGTTTTATTCCTTATCACGAAATAAGGAATTTTTCGAGAGTTCGAATAATTTTGTGCCCATTAGGGTTTTATAGGTTTGATATTATCGAAGCCCTTTGTAATGTTTTCTAATGCCTTAGCACAAAATAAGGAATTGTTCGAGAGTTTGAACAATTTTGTACTCATTAGAGTTTTTGAGGCTTGTTATAATCAATGCCCTTTGTAATTTTTCCGAGGTTAGCCTTTTTAAACGGTTTATGAAAATATTTGAAGGCTTGTTTTATTACAAAATTCGGACGTCTCCGAACCGTGTCAATTTGGTCGTAGCCTTTTTAGTTTGGGATTTGCCTTTTGGGCTTATTTTCCCGTTTCACTTCGAGCTTGGCCGTAGCCTATTTTCTTTCCTTATCTTTGATTTCATTAGCTAGACTAGTTTCTTGTAGCTATATTTACGTTATGTAATTAATTTGATTAGATTTGGGCCACTCGAAGTTGGATACTCATGGCAAGAGCGTGATTTTGGGTTGATTGAAGCTTGGTTCGAGATAAGTGGTTTGCCTAACCTTGTATGGGGGAACTCCCATTAGTATTTGGTACTGTTTGATATATGAGTGCCGTGTAAGTGAGGTGACGAGTACATACACAAGATATTTATTGTAAAACTCTATTTTTCACTAAGTCATAACCTATTTTTCCTTGTTTGAACTGCACTAGCATATGTAACTATCTTGTTTAGATTAGAAAAAGCATGCCTATGTGTTTTGACTATCTATTTGAACTCTGTGCAGCATGTTTAGTGAAATTTTCTGTTTCTTTGATTTGAACTTAGCCTAGACTGTAGGTTTTTCTTGCTGTAACTGTTGTGTTGATTGGTTGATCTGCATAATTACTTTGGGACTATGGAACGGTATTCCGGGAGATCCCTCTGTACTGCATATTTACTTTGAGACTACGGAACGTTATTCCGGGAGATCCCCCAACACTGCATATTTTCTTTTAGGACTACGGAACGGTATTCCGGGAGATCCTCCTGCACATTTACGTTTGGGACTACGGGACGGTATCCAAGAGATGCCCTGTTGCTAATACTGTGTTCTGAGCTGTTGGCTTTCATTGAATTCTATTCGTGTTAAATTTCTGTATTTATTTTACTGTAATATTTCCTTCTGTCTTATTACATTATATTTATACCAGTAGGGCCCTGACCTGACCTCATCACTACTCGACCGAGGTTAGGTGTGGTGTACTCACGCCCTTCCTGCACATGTTTTCGTGTGCAGATCCAGGTACCTCTCGTCCGCCTCACTATTAGTGCAGCAGCAACCATCAGAGACTTCAAGGTATATCTGCACACGTCCGCAGATCCTCGGAGTCCCCCTCTATCTTTTACCTTGTTTCCCTCATGTACTTCTTAGACTATTTGTATAGTAGACTGTTAGATAGATTTCGTAGAGCTCGTGACTCATGGTCCCGGGTTTCGGGAAGTGTTCTGTATAACTTGGTGAACTGGTTTTTACTTGTACATGCCGAGTGGCATTTTACCAATTATGTAACCATTATTGATGTTTAGTTTTTATTTTCTTTATTATGCTATTTCAATATTAATAGGCTTACCTAGTCGTAGCGACTAGGTGCCGTCACGACGTCTTTCAGAGGGGGAAAAATGGGTCGTGACAACCTAATCCTAATTACCCCATTGTACTTGGTATTTTCATAGTCCCTGTCTCCTTAACCCATACCAACTTATAAGAATGTAATCACACACCTACCATATTGGAATTATAGCTGATGTGGCTGTCGACATTGGCAAAAAGTATCTGAACTTAAATAAATTAGACTGAAGTTCAAAAAGTTAAAAAAAATCCCAAACTAAAATTACAAAGCACCTATATTTTTCTTAGTTTCTAAGTTTCAAAGTCGACACTCTGTTATATCTGCTAAAGAAATTTTAAGGCTTTCCTCAGATGATTTCTGAAGCTCGTACTTACGATCTATCTCTGTTGACTTCCGATTTCGGTTTAAGGAGTTAGAAAATCTGTATTTCTTGCTCTCGAAAGTAAACATTCCAATTAAATCATCACTGTAACTCTCTTTATAAACAATAGTAACTCATTAACAGAGGCAACCAATAAATAAGACTAACAAACAAACAAACAAACAAACAACAACAACAACAACAACAACAAAATAAGAGAGGTTGTTTCCGATATACCCTTGGCTTAAGAAATAATAAAAATAAAATAACAGACAATAACAACAATAATATAATAAGTAATGGAAGCGAGTGACTAAAAAGTATCTAATAAAGAAAGAAATGAAAAAAAAATGAGAAAAGAAGAAAACCTGGTACTTTAGTGGAGGATGAAAGAAGTTATATTGAAGAATATAAAGAAATGACCGTTGAAATGGCTAAAAAGTAAAGGAATTGTATTCTAATCTGTATCCTCCCAATTGAACAATAAATATGGCTGTTATTTTTCATTCTCACGTGTCAAAGGACATGTGAAATCACTTTCTTTGGCAGGTGGTCATTTAAGGGGTAAAGACGATGAAAAAATCAAGTACAAGGGGTAATTAGGACTAGGTAAAATTTAAGGGGGACCTGAACAAAATGTGCCAAGTTTAAGGAGGTCTTTAGGTATTCTGCCTTTTTTATAAAGAAGAAAGGAATGGGTCATCTAGCTTAATTGGCATTGGGCCTGCAGGAATTGAGCTTCTTGACCCACATAATTATTAATTAAATGGGCCATCTAGCATACTTCAATGCTTCAGACCTGGACTTAATTTATTTGGCCCAATTACTTTATCTCTTGCCTGATAAATCATGGCTCATTAGTTCCAAAAGCCTACTACTGATTTAATTAGTACTAATAACATAAATAAATACTATAATTCAGTTAGCCTGAAAGTAACCCAGCGAACAAATAACAATGATAAAACTCTTAGCTTATTAGCAATATAAATACAACGAGTCAAGAGACGAAATGGGCACATGACAAAAATGAACCACTCTACCAAACTAAAATCCTGAGTCTACTTGACTTTTAGCTTAATACAAAACTTGTCTTACTTCAAAATTAATCCTTTCACCACTTATCAAAAGAGTCACAAGACACTAAATTTTTATCTATACTATTATCCAACTCAAAGTTCACAATGAACGATGAAAATAGATAAACAAACAGAGACAACATAATTTAAAGAAAAACATAATATGATAGAAGAACAAATAGGTGATGGAACAATCGCTAAACTTAACAAAAATGAAGTAAACAAAAGAAATGGACCTTTTAACAACTAAATAACACACTAACTGAGTATTATTTTGTAAACAAATGTGAAAGTTATAGCTAAATACTGTATATTTACATGCTATAATATTGATGTAACAATTATATTGGAACAAAAGATATTACATGTTCCACCAATCAAACAGATTCAAATTTTTTCATTGTCATCAAGAATATGCAATACAAAGGTTTAAGAGTTAGTTGATTTGCAACAAAATGAAATCAGCAGACATTGCCTCTCCAATATTTTTCCGTTTCTCTTCTCTGTAAATCTAAAAGTGAATTACAATGCTTGTTAAGAGTAGAATAAAGAACTTGTAGTTGGGTAGACAATTGTATAAAAGGTTGCGTACTTTCTTCCTTTATAGAGCTTGTATATTAGTAGCCCTATCAACTTGTTCTGGCTATTGCATAACCCAAGAATTGACCATTTCTCCTTTATTTGTTTCCATAATTTGCAACTCCATCACTTGTATGAATATGGATAGTATGTTGACTTGGTGCTCCTTTGAAGATGAATATACCATAGACATCTTTGCAATATTGATTTCCTTTTATTATTTGAATTTTTATATTTGGACAGATCTTAATTGTCTCCACCTTTCTTTCTTGAATATGTAAAATCTTCATTGAGACCGGCATGAGAATCCTTGTGTAGAGGATCCTTTTCTTTTTATGGTAGTAGAATATTTTTTCTTTATTTGTATGCAATATCTTGGTTGATTTTCTTTAGAAAATCTTGCATTTCATAATTAATTTCTGCTGCATCTCCACGTGCATCGTTCTTCAACCTTCCATAGTCTTTATTTAATATTCATGAATTTCCATAAGAGCAATAGTCATTCTTTATATGGAACTCAAACTTATTTTCATACATTATTCTCTTTCCGTACCAAAGAGGAAATGTAGTAAGAATATTTTCCCATAAATAATAGTAGCATCTTTGAACTCCTATTAGAAATGTTCCATTCTTGATCTTGAAAAATAATCTTCCATAATATAGATATTTTCTTTCCATAAAAAATATATTCTTCTCCTATTATATTAAAAATATTCCTTTCTTGATCTTGGGAAATAATCTCTTTCCATAATATAGATTTTGTTACATCCATAATATATTTTCATTCCATAGAAAATATATTCTTACTTGGTCGTATAGTATCTTTTCCATGTAGTATTTTTCTTTAAAAAAATAATAGATCTTCTCCATGATTCCAGCAACTTCCTTTCAACATGTTGAAAAACTTTTCATCCATAATTTCCGTAGATTCTTCTTCTGATATTGTAGTAAGCCATCAATATTTGAAATTCACTTTCAAATATTATTTCTTCAATGATGCTTGGAGATTAAATCTCTGAAAATAATCTTCCTTGATAAATTCTTCACATGATATACTCTTTTCCCATATTTGTTTGGATCTTTACCAGCATCTTCTTTCTTGAATAAACCTATACAAAAATAAGATTACCACAAGTAAATGTTCTTTGATTAATAAATGTGTTGGTTTGTTATCATCAAAATTAATACGTGAAACCTTGAAACTAACAGTATGTAAGTGTGATAGAGTGTGTATAAATAATAAAAAAGAAGAAAAGAAGAGTGTAGGAAGATGGTGTGGGACAAAGGAATAGTAATAGAGGAGTGACATGTGACACGTGACACGTGACACGTGAATACTGAATAATGTAGTAGGTGGGTGATGAGATAAAGAAATAGTGTAGGGAAGGTAGGAAGTAATTTTATTAGAGGTAAAATGGTCAAAATTTCCCCTCTACTATTGTTTATTGGTTGCTTGTGCCACCCGTTACACTTTTCGGCCATTCTCGTCCCTGCCGTTAATAAAGTTTAAAATATCCCTAACCCTAACATTTTGACATTGTGACAGCTGACCACATCAAGTTTATCCAACTCAGTTGCCATGTCATCTGCCATGTCAGCGATCCCACTAATTAAAACCCCACAACACCCATTTCATTCTCGTCTCCCACCCGTGACCCGCGATCCGTTTGCCCACTAAATAAATAATAAGATAGACCCGTCCAAATTAACAAATAGGGTCATTTGGTCTACATCCGTTCGATAGAAATGAGAGAGAAGAGTGTCGAAGGTTCTCAAGAAAATCATCTTTCTTCAGTGTTTAATGCTGTCCGAGGTAAGATTTTCCCCCAAACTCTGAACTTTTCTACTAGTTTCATATGCTTGTTGTTTATAAATGAAGCATTTTTGTCTTAGGGTTCGCATTTATTTTATGTTAAAGTTAGGGTTTTTAGACTATGCTTCGTGGTTTAGGGTTTTTCTTGTCTCAAATATATGATTTGTCGTTTAGGGTTTTTCTTTGACTGTATTTTTGTCGTTGCTTGTGTTTGCATGTGAATTTCACCTTTATACCCTAATTATTTGTCTGATTCTGTTGGTCGGTTAGGGTATATTGGTGGAATTGATGATATTTGGTACTTATTTTAGAAGAACTTTCTCTTATTTAGGATTTCAAGTATGTGTGGTTCCTTTTGTTTTTTAAAGAAGGGTCGGTTAGGGTTTTTTTAACTGAAAAAGGATTTGAGCTATTTTTTAATAGTTGACTTGTTGTTATTTGGTCCCCTGTTTTACCTGCATTTACTTTGGTGGGCTGCATGGAGTACTTATGAAGAGGACTTCAAAGATCAGATAAAGAATATGAGTCAAGTAAATGATGATGGAAAGGAAGCTTCTGAGGATTTGTTGAAGTATCCACCAAAGTGTTGGAGTAGGGCATTCTTTGATACCGTTTGCAAGAACTAGTATGTAGACAACAACTTGACTGAGTCATTCAATGCATGGATCTTGCAAGCAAGGCACAAGCCAATCATTAAGATGCTTGAGGAAATTAGAATCAAGGTGATGGATATGATTAATGAACGTGAAGCTGAGGTGATTACATGGGGAAATGAGTACAGTCCTAACATAATGGAGTTGTACAACCAATTCATGAGGATTGCATTGAAGTGTCATGTTAATGGTAGTGCAGACAATGGATATGAGGAGACTGAAAGTAGTGACAGACACATTGTGGATCTGAGGTTAAAGAAATGTACCTCCAGGGCATGAGATCTTTGTGGCATTCCATGTCCTCATGCAATTTGTGCATTATTGCACAAGAAAGTGGACCCTCTAAGTCAGATTCATTGGTACCTTAACAAAGAGACTTATCTCCAAACTTATTCACATAAGTTGCAACTAGTAAGAGGAGAAAGGTTCTGGAAAATTGACCCTTCACAATACATGGCTCCACCTCCTTTGGTAAAGATGACTGGGAGACCAAAGGTTAAGAGATCAAGAGAAAAAAATGAGAAAATTAATGCAAGGACAATGGTCTCAGTCAAGGAAAGGGAAGGTAATGACATATAACAATTGTGGTGAACCTGGACACAATGCTGGAGGATGTGCAAAGGTAATCCTTAATATAACTTTTTTTATCATTCTTTCTGTTTGAATATATAATCAAAACTTTCTGTCTTACTAACAACATTCTAAAGGAAAGCAGCCCATTAGAGGAAAGAAGAAGGAAAAGAAGACAAAGAGGAAGAGAACTTTACTTGATGAAGCTGATGCAAAACAGTCCAGATCTCCCTCTCCTGCACCAATGCCAAAAGAAGCCACTGATGAGGAAATTCCTTTGTCAGCCTAATCACGCTCAACTATGTCTTATAGAAAGACTAAACGGGCGCTGCAAATATAATCTGGGGT
>ML321508.1:0-34922 GCA_005239505.1 Nicotiana paniculata | reverse complement strand
CTTTTGTGGCATATGAATGTTATTTCTGAGAGCGAGTGAATTATTTCTATCTTGAGTTCCTAAATGATTCTTAAATTTTATTGTGTGAGGAACTATCTCTTTGATTTGGTGAGGGCACATGATTAATGAAGGAAAGGTAATGTTGTCGACCTCTAAGTTAGAGGAGTTAGTGAATTGTGAATAAAGCATGGTATTTGTGAGTCGACTATTGAGGCGAGGATGTCACACCTTTATGCTTGAAATGTTTTAAATATTCTTGGTATAACGTGTTAAGAGATTTGCTTAGTAAGTTCTGTACATGAGTGTAGTTTGATTGCTCGAGGACGAGCAAATGTTTAAGTGTGGGGTATTGATGAGAGGCTAGAATTCATGGTTTAACATGTTATATGCCCTACATTTTATGTGCGTTAATGATAAAAATACACTTTTTATGTGCATAATAGAGTCTATTTCATGTGTAGGTGAATTGGAGATGGAAACCGAGCTAAATGGATGCAAATACATCGAAAATACGTTCAAGAGGCGATGAGGAGTGCACTGGGCTATAGTTGGGCGCCAGAGCCCAAACGCCTGGCCATGCCTGGCGTTAGCCAGGCGTTAGGGTCCAAACGCCAGCCCTAGCCTGGTGTTAGCCACACGTTGGAGTCCAAATGCCAGCCCTAGCCTGGCATGATCCAGGCGTTAGCCTAATAACGCCAGGTCCCTGTTTCGGTCAATTCCGAGTTTTGACAAGTTTAAGTGTTTCTCGGCTGGAATAGAAGTATCCTACACGTTTAGGGTTTGCCCTAAACATATAAATAGACTCCTAAAACACAACTTAACAGAGGATTGGAAGGCAGACGAAGAATTTGAAGAGAAGAAACCATTGAAGTGACAAAACATTGATTTCTACATCTTTTATTCATTACTTTGTAATTCAATTATGCAATTTATTTTGAGTTTGATTCTTATGAACATGTCTAGCTAACTTATTTAATCTAGGGTTTTGGTAGAACCCGTTGGGGATGAATTTATTGCGATATTAATATATTTTGGTTGATTATTCTCTATTTGTTCAACTACGTTCTTGTTGTAGTTGATTGAAAGGGCCCTCAATTAGCTGTGCCTATTTATTATGTATCTACTTGAGAGAGAGTGCATATTTAGGTAGTTGTTTGAACAACATCACTCCCGGAGTATAGACGAAAGTCATAACCGAGGGTTTAGAGGTTGGATTAGAGATAACGATACCTCGGGTGCAATCTAAAGTGAACTGTAATGCAATCTAGCTAGCGTAACTTGAGAGAGTGCGTCTAGTAAATTATCATAATTACTTGAGAAAGATTTGTGATAGATAGAGCGTTANGCATCACCACTTGATATTCAAAAGTCTTGAGAAAATTGATTAAGTAATAGTTTAGTATTTTAAAGACTTAATTGATACGTAAATTCCATGTGGGATCGACTCTGGGCGTAATACCCCGAATTATATTTGCAGCGCCCGCTTAGTCTTCTACAAGACATAGTCGAGCGTGATCAACCTCCAAGCCACCCAAATTTCGGTAATAAAACCGTCATAAAAAATAGACCTGTTATAACACCTTAATATATTGCCAATTATGAGAGAAACATGTAGGAACCCATAACCATTCTTCATATCAACAAGTGATGGAACTCCCTCTCTTTGACAAGAAATATAGCAAAACTTCTACGCCCATCAGCGTCAATATCCTCCCAGATATGCCGCAACCAGATCTGATAACACCCATTCTAGGTTCGATGACCTCATCTCATCCGTCACAACCACTCTAATAACATGACGAATCAATACCACTTAAATACATAGCTTGTGTAGTCTGTGCACTAATAAACAACACCCCAAATGTACCCAAACATGAAAAATGACACCAAACAAGAAAATCGTCCCGTAATATCAACGGGTAACCCCACAACGCAGTGCTAGGAACTCCTCACACACTGCACAACCAAAACACATGAATCCTAACACAAGGATCCTATTTAATATACTCCGCTGCAATACGTGAACCCTATTTGAAAGCTGGTCCATATTATACCCCTCGCTAAGTCTTCCTCAAAATAAAAAACCACACGAAATCCGATATCAAGTAATCAAAGTGCATTACCATAACCACTGGAAATTGAACGCTTCCATGCCACACGAATCTGTAAGAATACAACCCATACTTCCAAATCCTATGATACCCATCTACTTTACCTTAATTAAACTAAGCTATGAGGCCCTAACAGAACCGCACCATGCGTGCCTAAAACCAACGAATCGCTGCTCCCTGAAGCAGGAATGGGTAACTCCTAGATCATCTCAGAGCACAGATAAACCCAATAGAACTAACTGACACCCCTCACAATAGCACTATGGAGCTAATCTATCCGACTCAGTGCAAAAACGCCTATTCCCATAGGGCCTACTAAGGAACCCCATATCAATCCGTTCGTACACCATATACCAATGGCCCTCTGAAGGTCTAATATGACTGAATCACATCACCCACTAACCCCTGGCTAACCTTGGCTACGGCTCTACAACCCTCAACTATGAAATCATTTACTCATTCGAGTTTCCAGATTCAAAACCCTCAAATCACACCAATCACCATATTCGATCTCAATTTTGTCGCCTGAATGTCTAATACTTCTCCAATACACAATCACACCACGAGGAAATACCCCTAATATCTGTAAGTGTTACAAGGCTGGACTTGAATACTCACATCCGAACGACAAAGAGATTGTCACCCCACCAATGAGGTACCCATAAATCAAGACACAGAGCATCTTCTAAAACTTATACCTTTATCAAGTCATACCTAAAAGTAACATCATCTATCTGATCAAACCACATCGAAATTGACCATACTGAGAAATGACACATCCACCCGGGTCTCTAGACCCCCAATAGGCACCACACATGACCGACACATGCGGTCCATAACAACAACATCACCCACACGGGTTGACACATAAACATATGTAACTAAATACTCACAAGGCATATCCATAGAATGGGCCAAATATGATGAACATGTGAATATGAAGAACCGTAATAAAATAAAAATAGAAGCATCTGAAACAATACCTGGGATCACGACATCAGAAGCCATCACATCTGGTCTGGCTTAAAGTGCATAAAATTGGCCCCGATCACCATTGGATCGACCTCTCCCTCTAGGGAGACCCCTAACTACCTGACCCCCACCTCTAGCTACCTGGGCAGGCGGTGCAACAACTTGGACTGAAGCAGCGGGCTGAAACTTATACTGATAAGTACCTCCCATAAAAAAGGGAACAAAACATCTTGATATGACCGACATCTCTACACTCAAAGCAACCCCTCTCGGAGAATGGCACTGGGGACTAAAGGGAACCCCTAACACCAGGATAACCATCAGAAGAACCAGGCATAGATGAACCCTGAACCGATGGTGCACAAGATGAACTCTGAGCTGGTAGAGCACTGGATGATGGGTGCCCCTGATGCAAACTGTGAGGATCACGACCAGCTGATCCATCAAGACAACCTGAGAAACCTAGCTGAGCCTGCCTGAATGGACGGCCTCTGCCGTGATGAAACTGTCCTCCCAAATGGACGCCACCAAAACTACTGGATCCTCGAGGCCTCTTGGGCTCCATCTCATCTCGCTCCTGGAGATGAACTGACTCAATATCTTGGGCGATATCAACAACCTCCTTGAACATAGCACCCGACACCCTCTCTCCGGTCATAAGAATACAAAGCTGATATGTGAGACCATCCATGAATCTCCTGATCCTCTCTCTCTCTCTGTAGGGACCAACCGAATAGCATGTCGAGCAAGATCAGAAAACCTCATTTCCTACTGTGACACCATCATATCACCCTGACACAGCTGCTTAAATTCTCTGCGCAGCTCCTCTTTGCGGAACTGTGGAAGGTACTTCTCTAAGAAGAGAGTGGAAAACTGCTGCCAAGTAAGGGGCGCTGCACCAACGGGCTTACGCCTCTCATAAGCCTCCCACCAAGTAAATACAGCTCCTGATAACTTGAAGGTAGTAAATGACATCCCACTGGTCTCCACTATCCCTGTTGTATGAAGTATCATTTGACACTTGTAAGCAACCCTGGGCATCCTCGCCCTCAGTACCACTGAAAGTCGGAGGCTGAAGTCTAGCAAACCTCTCTAACCTACGCTGCTCGTCATCTGGCATGACGGGAATCGAAAAATCCTGAACAGGTGCAACCGCTTGGGCTGGGGCTGCCCCCGGTGTCTGAAGTCCCTAAACAACCTACTCGGGTGTACGGGAGGCAGGGGTCTAAGTGCCTTCCCCGACCTGTGAAGTAGCTGCTGATGTAGAAATAACGACCGCCTAAGCAAGACCGGTGCATGCGGTCAAAATCTAGGCCAAGGTTTGTTGAAGAACCGGAATAACAATAGGCACAGTTGGGGCCTGAGCTGGTCCCACCGGAACATCTACGACTGGGACCTGATCTTTAATAACTGGAGGGTCCATAGGTACTGCCCCAACCTCTCTAACCTGCGCTGCTCGTCATTTGGCATGACGGGAATCGCAAAATCCTGAACAGGTGCAACCGCTTGGGCTGGGGCTGCCCCCGGTGTCTGAAGTCCCTAAACAACCTGCTCGGGTGTACGGGAGGCAGGGGTCTAAGCGCATTCCCCGACCTGTGAAGTAGCTGCTGATGTAGAAATAGCGACCGCCTAAGCAAGACTGGTACATGCGGTCAAAATCTGGGCCAAGGTTTGTTTAAGAACCAGAATAACAATAGGCACAGTTGGTGCCTGAGCTAGTCCCACAGGAACATCTACGACTGGGACCTGATGTGGAATAACTGGAGGGTCCATAGGTACTTCCCCAGCCGCTGCACGGGATACACCCTTCCCTCTACCACGTCCTCGACCGCGGCCTCGGCCTCTCACAGGCCCAATTTGTGGCTGACCATCCTGACTGGTAGTACGTGTCCTCATTATCTGTGAGAGAATGAACAACCGAAATTTAGTTACTAGAATCAACAGATTCGCACGACAAGAATTCAAGAATGTGAGATTTTCCTAAGGGTTTTGTAGCCTCTCGAAGATAAGTACAGACGTCTCTGTACCGAGCCGCAAGACTCTACTAAACTTGCTCATGACTGGTGAGTCTTATGTAACCTAGAGCTCTGATACCAACTTGTCACGACCCGAAAACCAACCTTGTTGTGATGGCGCCTATCGTGATACTAGGCTAGCCACTTCAGTATGCATAACATACAGAACCTTTCATTTGATTCAATATTTAACCAGTATTTCACAAATCCTTCATTTTAGCATTTCAAAACAAATAAAGTTAGGTAAAACATCTAAATACAGCCCCAAAACCCGAAGTCCTCAGTCATGAGCAACTAAAAAGGAAATACAAAATCTGGTATTGTTCCCTTACTACAAACCATTCTGGGAATAAACAAAATGACTAATAGGAAGGAGAGAGACAAGGCTGCGGATGCCATGCAGCTACCTTGCAATCTCTGAAGTACTCCCATAGAGTAGACCAACTCTCACTCAATCCTGGCAGCTGAATCTGCACACAAGGTGTTGGGGGTAACATGACCAACTCAGTGAGTAACAAGCCCAACCTGTGGGCTGAGAAGTAGTGATGGACTAAACCTCCACATTTATGATAGAATAAATGTACAGAAATCTAGGGATGCTTTCAGTTAACTAGACAGCTCAAGTTATAAGATAAACACCGTTCCGAACAGTTTAACATGTATACCTCGACGTATTCTACATGCCAATGCATCAACAATATGAAATGCACAATGTGCTCCCACTCTCAAATACTCGTCCACTCAGTACTGTATATGGCTCGCGTGGCCCAGGGAAGATCCCTCCCAAAATATATACACATCATATATGAGTCACTCAGCACTGAGGAAGGCCGATCCAGCCCTAAGGAGAAGATCCATCTCCAGATAATGATATATCACACAACCACTCGGTACTGTATATGGCTCAACGACCAAGGGAAGATCCATCCCAGAATACGTACGCACATCACTGACCTTAGTCGCTCAGTACTGATGGAAACATGCCAATCTAGCCTCGTGGAGAACATCCATCTTTAAGCATAAACACTTCGGACAAGATCCATGTCTAGGAAAGATCCATCCCTCAAATATCATTACGCTCACTGGGGGTGTGATACAGAATCCGGAGGGGCTCCTACAGCCCAAGAGCTATATCGCTGCGACATGCAGCCTGACCCATTACCACTGCCTCGTGCAACCCGATCCATATATTTTTCACTAAATATCAGGCTCTCGGCCTCACTCAGTCATTACTCTCCAATCTCGCTCACATGGGCTTACAATGCATGAACTAGCCCGAATAAATGATATAGTGTGCCAAACAATAATTACCGAGGCTCATATTTGATATGATATGCAATGATAAGACTGAGTATATAATATCAATGAAATCCATGAGATGACATCAAATGAACGACCACTCGGGTCTCAACAACATCAGCGCGAAGCCTTAACATAATATCTAGCATGATCTCTAACATGTTCGCATTAAGACGACCACTCGGGTCTCAACAATATCGGGGTGAAGCCTTAACAAAATATTTAGCACGATTTCTAGAATTTTCACATCAATCACATTGATAGAAGAACATATATCAACAAGAGAGAACCAATAAACAGTGACATGGAATGAACCAGGTCACAAATCACATGGTGCACGCCTCCACACTCGTCACTTGGCATGTGCGTCACCCAATTCTAATCACGTAACACGTAGCTCGGGGTTTCAAACCCTCAGAACCAAGATTAGAAGCTTTACTTATCTCAATCAAGCCAAAACTCTACTCCGCATTACCCTTGCCACTCGACTCGGCCACAAATCGCTCGAATTTAACAAAAATCAGTATTATATCATTAACATATGCTGAAAGAGAGAAGCTCACATCAAAATTACCAAATTACATCACAATCCCGAATTCGGCCAAACCCGACCCCCTAGGCCCATATCTCGGAACTCGCAAAGATCACAAAACTAGAATCCTTACACTCTCACGAGTCCATACATACAAAATACATCAAAATCTTACGACAATTGACCCCTCAAATCCTTAAATCAAAGTCTCAAGTTTCCAAGGCCTAACCCCTCAAATTACACCATCAAATCCCAATAATTTCATAATTAATCAGTCAAATACCAACACAGAATCGAGTATTAGATTTAAAAACACTACCTCAATGTGTTCCCCTTGAATCCCTCTTCAAAATCCCTCAAAAAGCTCCAAACCCATCTTAAAAAATGGTTAAATATAAGAAGATTCGCGTAGGCTGGAATTTATATGCTCTGCCGAGGGGTTCCACACCTGCGGCCTATTTCACGCGAGGGGTTCCACACCTGCGGCCTATTTCACGCGCCTGCGGGACCGCACCTGCGGTAAAGGCACCGCACGTGCGACTTTCACTAACTCCCCATCTTCTGCACCTACGCCCCAGTCCTCGCACCTGCTGGCCCGCAAGAGTCGTCAACCACTTCGCTTCTGCGATCTTCTATGCATCTGCGGTCGCCTCCCGCTCTTGCGACTATCGCACCTGCAGTCCCTAATCCGCTGGTGCGGACACACCAGTAAATTGGCACCAGCAGCAGCTTTGCTGCATTTTCCAAGTCCAAACCTACGATAACCATCTGAAATCAATCTTGAGGCCCTCGGGACCTCAACCAATGATACCCACAAGTCATATATGATTATTCAAACTTAGTCGAACCTTCGGAACACTCAAACCAACATCAAGTCACCATATTTTACTCGAAATTCAAGCCTAAGGATTTATAAACTTCCGAAATTCGCCAACGATGCCGAAACTAACCAAACCTCACCCGAACGACCTGAAATTTTCATACACATCCCAAATGACACTACAAACCTATTCCAACTTCTGAAATTCCATTCCGACCCCGATAGCTAATTTTCCACTACTGACCGAAAATGGGCAAAAATCCTATTTCACCAATTCAAGCCTAATTCTACCATAGACCTCCAAATAAAATTTTGAATACACTCTACGTCCCAAATCACCTAACGAAGACATCCGAACCACATTCTGAGATCATATACCTATAAGTCAACTTTCGGTTGACATTTCCAACTATTGAACCAAGTTAAGAGACTGAGTGTCTCATTTCTCTCCACAATCACTTTGAACTCGAACCAACCAACCCAACACCACACAAAAGAGATGAACCATACAAACAATGAAGCAGAAATAGGGGAATGGGCTAAACTCTCTGAACGACCGGCCAGGTAGTTAGAGAATTCGAAGATAAGATGTTGTTCACAAGGGTAATCAATATTTCACGAAACTGTTTATAGCTTATTTTTGAGGCCTAAGCTGCAGAGATGCATCATCACTTATGCATATTAACATTGATTGTGTTAGGTATGGGTTGTTTTTGCTACATTCTTGTTTGGTTTTCTTTCGTAGATTTCTAGAGGGTGCTTGTTAAAATCCTATCCAAACCTCCATGGTACTGTATCGACTCGGCCAGTCGTTTTGAGAATTTAAGCTCTGTTCGGCCACATAAGGCCTTGAGAAGCTTCACATTATGTATATCGACCTGCATATATGATCGGAGTCAGTTACAGGATGATACATAGTCGAATTCGAAGAATGATTCTAGTTTTGGAAGCTTAAATAATGAAATTTGACCGGAATTTGACTTTTGTATAAACGGCTCTAGAATGAGTTTTGGTTGATGTCAACAACTTCGTATGGTGATTTTGGACTTAGGCGTGCGTCCTGATTTGGATTTGGAGGTCTGTAGAGTAATTTGAGGCATTTCAACGAAAGTTAGAAAAAGTTGAAGTTTGGAAAATGGAGAAGATTGGCCATTAGTTGAATTTTGGATATCGGGGTTGGAATATGATTTCGAGAGTGGAACAGCTCTGTGATGTTATTTGGGACTATTTTGCAAAATTTGGCATCATTCCGGCTTGAATTGATATGTTTCGACACGAGTTTAGAAGTTGAAAGATTTGAAAGTTCATAAGCTCGATTCATGGTGCGATTTGTAGTCTTGTCTTTTTTTAATGTGGTTTGAGGCCTTGATCGGGTCCGTGTTAGGTTATTGAACTTATTGGTATGTTCGGAAAAGGTCCTGAAGGGCTCGGGTGAGTTTCAGATAGGTTTGGGTTGTGTTGCGCTTGTTTTTGATGTTTCAGCATCGTTTCTTCAAGCATAAATGGTACCACATTAATAAAATTAGCTCCAATATCTATTTTTATTGAATCATTAGATCCGTATCGTAATTACGGAGCTATAGAAAAAAGAATCGTTGAATTCGGACATCGTATGAGGAAGTTATGCTCATTTTAGTGTCAGAGAAGAGAGTTGTTGCTGGTGTTTCGAAGATGCGAAGTTGGATCCGCATCTGCGAAGCCGCGGGTGCGAAAATTGCCCGCAAAAGCGGAAATGGAAGCTGGAAATGCGCAGGTGCGGTCACTTTTGTTGCAAATGCAAAAATCCCTGAGTATAAAAAAAATCAGATCACGTCATTTTAGTATTTTGAGCATATCTTGAGTTCTAGAGCTCCGATTGAGGCGATTTTCGTGGTGTTTTTCTCGTCTATTCATGGGTTCAGTATTTAAGTATAATTTTTTTTATTTTAAATGATTACAGAAGTTTTCATTTTTTTGAATTAATCCATATTTTGATTGGAGAATTGTGGGTTTTTATCAAAAACTTTTCTAAAGAGAATAATTGAGTTTGAACATCGATTTGGTATCGGAATTTGATGAAATTAGTATGGTTGAACTCATAATTGAATGGGTGTTCTGATTTTATAAATTTTGTTGGGTTCCGAGGTGCGGGTCCGCAGTCGACTTTCTAGATTTTTGTAAAAATTGAGACTTTATGATCCGAATAGTTCCTTATGAGTTTTACTTGTGTTGTGAAGTTATTTTGATTAGATTTGAGCCGTTCGGAGACATTTTCACCCCAAAAAGTCCATTTTAGAGTATCGGGTTGTCGTCTTTGAGGTAAGTATCTTGCCTAACCTTGTGTGGGAGAATTACCCCTTATGATTTG
The DNA here is from genome assembly GCA_005239505.1 of Nicotiana paniculata. NCBI lineage: Eukaryota > Viridiplantae > Streptophyta > Magnoliopsida > Solanales > Solanaceae > Nicotiana > Nicotiana paniculata. The sequence continues at coordinate 24,826 of ML321508.1, read as the reverse complement.
AGTCTTCTATGTTGATTTTAGTCTGTGTACGTGAGATGACGAGTGTGTGCTCGGACTTATTTGTATAAGGTTGGCCTTTTAGGGTTCTTAGGTCCTTATATTCCATGTGAATGAAGTTGTATTTGTTAAGATTGAGTTCCTGACTACTAGTTTCATCTCTACCTGCTTAAATTAGAATTACTTGCTTTTATATTCACTCTATTTCCTCTTTGACTCCTAATTGACTTAACTGAAGATTTTACCTCTTCTACCATTATGCTATACTTATCATAAACTGCCTATCTAATTGAAATTAATATTATCTTATCCTATAATTGTTTAGCCTTGATTGGAGTTACGAGTATCTTTTACTGCTTGCCCTTATTTGAATTGTTGAATATCTCTCATAATTTCTCGACCTCATAAGGAGTTTAGATAACTTATATTTGAGTCGACTTGTCCTTACATGGAATTATTTGACTTGTGTTGGCTGGAATATTGTGGATTCGTTGCTACGTCTTGTTTTCCTTTGGTTAAGTTGTTCTATTGACACTTAGCATTCTTTACCATGATTATTCCTTGTGAACGATGTTCTACTGTTTCTTTAGGAATTTAAGTTGTTGTATTGATTTATTCGTCGTGCTTTGTATTATTGTCATTGTTGTTTTCTATTTGATGTGGTGATACACGAGTTTTCTGTCGTGCTATAATTATTGTCCTTGTTTGTTGCGCTGCATAATTAATTTGGGACTATGTACGTATTTCGGGAGATCCCCTGTACTGCATATTTAAATTGGGACTATGGACGTATTCCGGGAGATCCCCTGTACTGCATATTTAAATTGGGACTACAGACGTATTTCGGGAGATCCTCATGTACTGCATATTTAAATTGGGATTACAGACGTATTTCGGGAGATCCCCCTGTACTACATATTTAAATTGGGACTATGGACGTATTCCGGGAGATTCCCATGTACTACATATTTAAATTGGGACTACAGACGTATTCCGGGAGATCCTCTTGTACTGCATATTTATTTTAGGACTCGGACGTATTCCAGGAGATCCCACATCACTGCATATTTATTTTGGGACTACAGACATATTGTGGGAGATCCCCTGTGTAATGACCCGACCGGTTGCTTTGAGCTCTAGTGCGTCGTTCGGTGGGTTGAGGCCGTGAGCAGCTTCGTTTCAGGAATTATGACCCAAGGGTGCGGTCGGAATTGAATTTCAGGAAGTTAGGATTTGGTTTGGAAAGAAAAATCTCATTTTAGAAGCCTTAAGTTGGAGAAATGGACTAAGATTAGAATTTTGAGTAAATGACCTCCGAATCGAGATTGAAGGTTCCGGCAGCTTCGTACAATGATTTCGGACTTGGGCGTATGTCCAGATCGAGTTTTGGATAACCCGGGAGCATTTTAGCGTATATTGTGGAAGTCAGCATTTTTGAAGGAATTTCCTAAGTTTGGCTTGAAGAGCATTTCAGTGATGTTGATGTCCATTTGGTATTCTGAGTCTGGGAATAACTTTGTATGGTGATTCTAGAGTTGGGAGCGTGATCAAAAGTGAATTTGGATGTCCGTAGGTCATTTTGGAGTCATTTGGTCAAAGATAGAAATTTGAAGGTTTTTGAGAAATCCAACAGGAAGTGGAAATTTCGATATCGGGGTCAAAATGTGATTCTGGAAGTGGAAAAAGGTCTGTAATATCGAATATGACTTGTGTGCAAAATTTGAGGTCAATCAGACGTGATTTGATAGGTGTCGACATCAGATGTGGAAGTTTGAATGTTCAAAGTTTACAAACTTTGGATTTGGGTGCGATTCGTAGTTTCGATGTTGTTTTAGGTAATTTCAAGGCTCGACTAAGTTTGAATGAGGTATTGGGAGTGGTTGGTAGTTTTGGTTGAGGTCTCAGGGGCCTTGGGCGTGTTTCAGATGCTTAGCAGATCGATTTTTGCCTTGAGAGGGTTGCTGGTTTTCTGGTGTGAGTACAACAGGTATTTACTCTATGCGATCGTGTGAGTGGGTGTGCGATCGCATAGAAGGATTTGGAGGCTGCGTGGATTTGGCCAGTGCAATTGCGGGTAGTGTTTGCGATCGCATAGAAGGACCGGTGAAGGCTGATGGATTGCGCTACGCTAACGCAGGGTTTGGTGTGCGAACGCATAGAGGAAAAGGGAGATGGGGGCCTGGGGGCCCTTTGTCCTGTGCGAACGCGGGTAGGGGACCACGATCGCGGAGTATTGGCTCGAGGAAGCTCTGCGAACGCACTCGTCGGCATGCGAACGCAGAGTGTAGCTGGGGCCTGGGCATATTAGTTTATAGGCAAAATTTGTTGCCATTCCTTCATTTCTTCCTTGTTTTGGTCAATTTTGGAGGAGCTTCAAGGGAGATTTTCATCATGCATTTCAAGGTAAGTAAATTCCTCCCGTTAATAAGTTAAATACAAGATTATATGCATGCATTAGGCATGGGAATTGATTGGAAAATTTGGAAAATCTTAAAGAAACCTAGAAAATGATAATTTGTAGTTTTAGCCCCGAATTGAGCATGAATATTTGAGTAAATTGTATATTTTAGTTAGTAACGCTATGGGTAGCATATATCTTCGAGAAATTTCAGATTCTGGGCATGTGGGCCTAAGGGCATTTTGGTAATTTCACTGAACGGAGTTGTGAGATTATATAATTTGGAATTGTTGCAAGTATTAGAATATATTTTCATTGGTTTATCGTTGTTTGGATAGTTTTGGGGCGTTGTGCGTCCGTTGGAGTCGTCGGAAGGGCTTGGAAGCGGTATTGGAATTTCGGAGCGAGGTAAGTGTCCTTTCTAACTTTGTGAGGGGGAATTGTCCCCCTAGGTGAATTAATTAAGTATATGCTATTATGTTGGGGGGCTATGTACGCACGAGGTGATGGGAGTTCGTGCGTAGCTACTATTATGCCATGTCCGGGTAGCCTAGGACCCACTAGCATGCCTTGCCTGTTATACATGTGATCTTGTCTGTGATATTAGACTGTTAATATAACCAAAATTTGTAATTGAATGACTGAGGAAGATTAGATTTTATTTTTCTAAATCATCTAAAAAGAAAATTGATTTCCTTCGCGGGAAAATTGTATTTCCGGACAAGGTTGTATTATCAAACATTATAAAAACTTGGCAAGTGAATTTGAAACGAGTTTAAACACTATTTTATGGTTTTTAAAAGAGAAATTTGTCATTTGCTTGAGTATTTGTTTCCCCGACGTATTCAGGGTAGATTGTGTATTGTGCCTGACTGCATGTGACCGCTTCGCAATATACATTCTGCGAGCGGAGTGATATTTTCCACACTCTCATGGGAACGGGTCATATGCTACGACAGATTTAAAATTCACTTTTAGTACGGGTCGTTCGATCATTGGCAGTGCATGAACATGATTATTATATTGAGAGGTGAACTTATGGGATGGGCCGTTCGATCCTCGGCAGTGCACAAAGAGGATTATTATATTGAGAGATGCAATTTTGGTACGGGCTGTTCGATCCTCAGTAGTGCATAGACATGAGTATTTTATTGAGAGGTGCACTTTTGGTACGGGCCGTTCGATCCTCGGCATATTATGACGGCTCAGGCTGGTTGTCCTTATCCCGTATGTGCATGCTAAATTGTTGAATGTTTTTCATGGATTTTAAAAAGTGACATGGTTATTTGGGGGAAACGAAGAGGAAATTGTTTATTTAAAATATTCGGGGAAAAAAATAAGGAAGTGGTAACTGTTTGTTTAATTCCAGTATTTATTTGGATTTCAGTGCCTTATATATTTTGTTGCTTTACTACCTTTACATGCCTACCGTGTTCATTATATGATGTTATTAATTTGCTGGACCTTAGTGAGTGTCTAATTCGACCTCTCATCACTACCTCTCTGAGGTTAGCAGACGACTTACTGAGTACACGTTATTTTTGTACTCATGTTACACTTGCCGTGCATTTTATTGCACAGGTACATTCATAGCAATGTGGAGGATTCGGAGACTTAGGCGAGCTGCATCATCCAGAGGCGATCCGCAGCTGACAAAGTCTCCCTCGTTCTGTATTTATTTTCCTTTTAAATTTCCTAGTCCAATTTGTATTTCGGACAGGCTTTGTGATGATTGTATAAATTCTTAGAAATTGCTCATGTACTTGTGACACCGGGTTCTGGGATGTGTTGGGATATAATTGCTATTATGGAATATTCAAACTAATGTTTTACCCAACATATTTTCTTTTAGTTAATATGTAATAAAGTGAAAGGAAATTCCTTTTTCATAAATGTTAAAACAGGAAATTATTTCAATTAATTAATGATTGGCTTGCCTTACAATGATGTCCGGCGCCATCGCGACCTTATGGATTTTTTGATCGTGACAACATGGTATCAGAGCGCTAGGTTCCCGTAGGTCTCACGAGTCATGAGCAATTCTAGTAGAGTCTTGCTGATTGGTATAGAGACGTCTATATTATCTTCGAGAGGCTACATGGCTGTTAGGAGCATTTCCCTTCTTGATTTCTCATCGTGCAATTTGATTCCTTCGAGGCTTATGCCCATGTTCATTCATTCCTACTCAATCTTACGCGTCGCGAAGCGCTTGTTATGAATCAGGAATTTGAGGAATTTAATGGTGCTATGGATGTAATTCGAGATGTTTCCATGTGTAATTGGTTGGGGGATGGCCATGTTGATACCTCGAAATCTCTTTTCATAATAATTGGTATTTTTTCATAATTTTACCAATTTATTTTCATATTTATTTAGTGTTTTATATTCAATAACTATTCATAAAATTGCATTACAAGTAATTTCAAATTATTTCTTAGCTCAATATACCATTCTAGTCCTATCAAGATTTAATTCTTTCATAAATTAGCCAATGGCATTATTTAATTATAATTATAGTAATTTTATAATTATAGCCTAATCATATATTTTAAATCATTTAAATCACTGATTAGCCATTTTATATTTTTTATATTAGCTAATTAACTTAATTGTACTTATTTAACCTCAATTTCATTTTTTGTATAATTATTAGCTATTTTATTAATAATTTATTTAATTTTAATGGGTATTTAACAATTAGCCACATTTATTTAAATTATAGCCTAACTCTAAACCCTACCCACCTGATTTATTTAACCCAATCTACCCAGCCCAAAACCCAGATCCTTACCCGACCCAATTTCAAACCAATCTGAGGCGTTGATCAAATTAGATCAATGACCTAGATATTTGTTACCATAATTAAACCCCAACTACCCCCCTACGACCCCTCATTCTCTCACGACTCTCATCTCTCTACTCTCATCTCTCTCTCTAGTCTCTTTTGGAGACTTCCGTCTCTTCAGTTCCGATGAACTCCTTCATCTTCTCCGGTCACCCCTTTGCCGGAGACCTTGAAGCCTTCGTCCTCTTGCCTCTCATGGCTCTTCTATGCCGGTGATATCCTCCCTAATTCCCTCAAAGGGCGAGAACCCGTCTGCTTGCACCCCTGGTGTCCCTGTTCACTTAAAGCCTCCAAAAGCTTGATTCTTAGAAAGGCTTTGACCTCTGAGGCTCAAGCCATTATTGTTCAAGGTTCTTTTTCGTCCTCTCAGAGGTTTTCTTTAAAACCCTAACATTCGAAACTTCCTATTCTCTTAGATCTACACTAGATCCGGGTTTATTACGAGTATTATTAAATTTTTTTCTTAAAGGTTTTCCATTTTTTAAACAACTTTTTCACTTAGGGTTTCTGAAACCTTTTCTTCAAACGATTTCTCAAAGTTCAAGTGATTTTTCTCATATGCTTAAACGTTTTATCACTTTTAATCATGATTTATTATGTTAAAACTGTAGTTTTAACACTGTGTTCTAAATTCTTAGTATGTCTTTTTCTTTCGATTTGTATGTGTGTCTGTTTCCCATGAGTAATCCCTATTTTTTTGTGATTATTGCTTCACTATGCTATTGGGTCTTTGATTTTGCTGCTTCTTGTGTGTTCACCCTGCTTGAATCATTATTGTCTTTAATCCCTAAATGATTGTGAGTAGTACTATACTGATTTTTCATACGATATCCTCTGCTGATTCTGAATGTTTCCTTGCATACATGAGGTCTTCCCTTAATTAGTACCAATTTTGAATCCCTGATTTCTTGTGTTGATACTCTTTACTAATTTTCGAGTACTTCCCTTGTTCTTTTACAACTTTAAATTATTATGTCACCTTATTTTGTGGTTGACTGCACTATCAATTGATTGTTACTATTATTTCCTTAATTAGACCCTAGGTACCTATCCCTAATTACTTATGATGTACTTGCAATGTTTTAATTTTATTACCTTATAATGCGCTATGTGAATTGTTTCCTTATTTGCCGCATCTTCCTTACCGTTTGAAATGACTCCCTTAATTAAGGGAAGGCATGGGCTGATTCTTATTTTACTGATTATGAGTTCTTGTAATTATTGAACAAAATTGATTCCTTCCTAATTGATCATGAACTAGTCTTTCTTGCCTAATTTGCTACATGATCCTTACCGTTTGAATTAATTCCCTTAACTTAAGGGAGTACTTGTCTTAGTTTCCTGATTGACTGATTCTGAATTCTTCAATTGTTATGCTAACATGATTCCTACCTTATTTTACCTAGACTTAAAACTATTATATGTATGCTCTCTTTAGGACAGAAAGGGAAACGAACTGATCTGTTCAAAATCTCTTTCTCACAATTAAAAATACTCTCTGCTCTCTCATCTGTTCTAACTACTACTATTCTAAGTTAGCGGGCTGCAAGCCAAGGCTAACTATTGTGAATCTCCTACTTCCTGTTTGTGTTAGTGCTTTCTTCACTTCACTGGTATGTTCTAATTTAGATTTCAGTCCTCAAACCAACATGTTTCTACTACTGTTGCAATTCAGTATGCTTCTAATTTGATTTTACTTATTATTCAGCTTGTATCTAGGATCCTGAAATCCCCTCTGCGTGTTAAGTTAGGTTTTATTTGTTTATGACCAGCATGTTTATGTATACTTAACACCTACTTCTTACATGCCTATGACTGGTACATTAGTTTAATCATGGTCTTAGTTGTTTTAGGTGTTAATCTAACCTAGTAATTTACTGTACCCCTAATCCTCCGAACCCTTAGGAGTTTCTAATTGTATGCCTATATCTGTGTCTGCTTGCTACATGTCTTCCCTCACCTGCTCTTTATTTGTCCCTCAAACCCCATTACCCCCGTTTGTGATTTTTGGACTATCCCTGGTCCTTTGTGTAATGTTAAACTTCTATTTCCCTTTTCAAAACTGTTTTATTACTTACCTTTTCTCAAAATTATTTTCTTACTTAAACCCCTTTTAAAAATAAAAAGCACTCTCACATATACTCTTAGAAGTCTAGGTCCTGCCCCTTCTGTGTGAGAATTGCCTTGGGACCCTTGAGCTCCCTCTGAACTTTGACACACAGAGGCTGGCCATTCCACACTGCACTTACTCTATTTTGGCTAAGAAATCTGGGTGTGAGCACTGCCCTGGAGCCCTTGAGGTCCTTAGGGAACTCTGACACACCCGGATTATGAGAAGATTGTGAAATAATACCTGGCATTGAGGGCCTGGAGACTTGAGCCTATTCTGTCGGCTCCCTATAGTTAACTTCTTATTTTCCTTCAGCTGTGTAATTCGTATTCAATGGCCTGTAATAATTTGTAAACATATATTTGGGAATGGATAGTGAAAAGGGGGGGATGGTGGGTAGTTATATAGGTTATCCAGGTTAAAGGGTACCATGCTTCTAGGTTTACATTTCTTACGTGTGCACTAGAGATTCATGCTTAGGGTTGATTGTATGCAAGCATATCATGCATTAGATATCCTATTCCTTATGTCCATGTTTACTGTTTCAGCATCCTATTATAGTATTATCGTTTATCATATAGAAATCATGCTCTAGGATTAAACGTTAATATAAACCTATTATTCATGTAAACCAGTTCTAATATCACTGTAACGTTGTGGTACACCTAGGAATCACGCTTAGGATAATAATGCGCTAATAAACAAGTCATCCTCACAGTTGCTGCATATCATGTTCAAACACTGTGATTTTATGCACTTAGAAATCCTGCCTAGGAACCCTGCATACCACCCATTCTGCATCCCTATGTGTGCATATTAGATATCATGTCATAGGACCTCATTCAACACCTAGTTTAACTACTGATTCCATGAAAAAGGCCCTAAAAAATAGTTTCACCATGTTTTCAAACAACTGGTAATAGTTCTGTATTTTTGCAACACCTAAGTACAACATGTTTAGGCAAACTAACTTGTAACAATTTCTTTAATAATCTGGGTAATTACTAAGTATTGTCATACGCTTAGGCAATGATTAGGTATTAAATCTATTAAAACTGGAAACATACTCCTTTATACCCGCTGCTCGACTATTAATGTTTATAATCAGTAAGAACTTGATAAATTTACCCTCTGAAATCAGTAATATAACTTCCTCACTATTGCATTCTAACCTAGATATAATACCTTAGGTTTTGAATTTAATAAAGGCCTTACTTGTGTTTGAGTCGTGCTAATCATGTGCATAATCCTTTAAAAAATACTTGGGCCTCGTATCTGCTCTTATTTGTTTTCCCCTTATCTGAAGTCCTAATTATCATTGTTTGTCGCTTAGAATCTTGTCCTTTAAACCTAGGGGTCAACCTAGTTCTTCCTTTCAGGATAGTAGTCCTAGCCTCCTCCAGGACTGATAAGATGGGACAGGTAATAGCACGCAATAGAGTCTGTGACCAATACACGCTTTAATTACCTTCACGGGGTGGGAAGGGTAGAATATGGATATGATGACCGGTGCGCTAAAACCACGTGTAGCCCCTCTTCGAGGAGTGATTACCAGGTATTGCATTGATGTGATCCATATTATTATAAACCTAGGACACCTTTATATGCTAGCTTGGTATTCCTTTTTAAAAGATAATCTTCTTTACTATTTTTCTAAATATCTACATGCTTAAGATTTAAATCAACTCTTATTTAAGCCTTTACTTGTTATTTTCTAGTTTTACAAATTCATGAAACCATTTGGCCGTGAACCACATTTGTGGATCCTGAGGTGTGCCTAACACCTTCCCCTTAGGATAATTTCAAGTCCTTACCCAAATCTCTGGTTAGCAACGTAGTTATAATTGAACCCCTTAGGTTCCCTAATGCATCGTTAAAATCATTAGGTGGTGACTCTTCAAAATATGCAAACCCTTTTCCCAAAAGGAAAGATTTGTCCCAACCAATGTCATAAACACGATATTCCGCGAGGAGGAAAAAAGGGGGCGCGACAGCATGGCGACTCTGCTGGGGATTATAGGCTTTTACCATTTCAAATTGTTTCGTGAATTTGTGCCTTTATTTTAAATACTTGCACCCGTTCCTATTCCCTTTACATTTAATTAATTGTTTACTTCAGGTATTTACTTTTTTTCAAAAACGTAACTGACATGTCTCTTTGTTTCCTTTTATAACTGCTTTAAATCATTACTACCATTTTTACAGCTTTCTTTAATGCTCAAATACGTGACAACTTGTTTTAATACTTATTGCATAAATCATGCTCAACATTCATACTCCACTCGTGCCAAACAAAATACTATAGCAACTCTTGATGAGTGGTTGTGCCCTTCCTATATTATCACGCACTAAATTTGCAAAAGCTTATTTGCGGTAAAACTAGTCGATTAGCGGTGTAGTCGATAGTTCCGTGCCTTTCCCCCTTGAGTTGTCCCATCAAGGGTACCGGTCTTAAACCCCATAGAAACCTTACTCTGTTGCACTGTTGCATGCATCATGCTCAAACCTAGTCGAGCTAAAGTGTCGTCCGCACGATAGATTTTAAGATAGCCTTATCCAAAAGTCCGACGGGTTTCCCTAAACCCAAACGGACGCCGTCACATTCTGTGCATTTATTTGGAGAACTAAATTCTTCCTGCTAATTATTAACGATAAATAGTTGAGTCCGGTGGGGGTAAGGGCCTAACCTTATTTGCTTTGCAGAAAAATGAGGCACGAGGTCCCCAGATTTGGCATGGTCTCCAACATCCCCAGATTCGAAGGTTGCAATTTATTACTTCAACTCTGGCTCATGGAACATCTCCAAAAAGGTGAATATCGACAGGACATTTTCTCCGCAAAATGTGGGATGACCACATAGCTTTCCATCACCCAAAGCGAATGAATTATATCCTTGACATGTTCGCTTAACCTGAAAAATGCTGAGGGATGGGTTGAGCTTTTTGATAACTTGACTGAAGAATAGGTTCAATGGATGTTTGAATTGTTTCCAACGGATGAGTTCACCATTCTATCCCGAGACGCATCATTTCTGATACTGATTGGTCTAAGGGGGACATGCCCTTACGTCCCTCTTCGAGTTATGAGGCAAGCAGGAAGGAAGCAAGTCATCCCTAGGGTCGAAAAGATGGGCCATCTTAGAGCTGACTTTCAAAATAATGGCAGTCCTCACAAGTTCCAAGCCCAGCACCGGTGGAACTGCAAAGTTATACTTGAGAAAGACACTATCGAGCCAGACAGGTATCACGCCGATTGTACCTCTTTCTATCTTGGTTGGTTAGAAGAGGATCTGGGTGGTCAGAGAAAATTGGGGTGCGTCCGAGGTCATAGGGTTATAGATGAAAGGGCTGAGGCATAAGTCAAATACAACCAACTACGCAAAAGGATCCGGGAAAGTGAGGATGACCACTACAAGATACATGAGTCCAACAATAAACTGATCGAGGAATGGAATGACATGACTATCAGTGCCAACAAGAGGCTGGGGTACTTGGAACAGAGGTATAATCGAGCTAGAAGAAAAGTTCATCAAAAGAATCGAAGATTATCAAAAGGCTGAGGGAGCTGCAAGGGGATACCTAGCCAGAACCTACCTATTGCTGGGACTTCGCGAGCTGGGATAACTGTACAAGGAAAGCAAGTCCTTCTGAGACCAAGTAGATAGGAGCGTCTTTATTTTTCTATCAATGTAATAAGGTCAACGGCCAATAGTGACTTATATTTTTTGTCTATCGTTTTGGGATTTTTCTTTTTTCCTATCAATAAAATGAGGCATTTAACATTTTATGTTCTCCAAATCAATTTGTCGCTAGGCCTACCTCAGGCACAAAGAGGTTCCAAACTTAGGACTCACTTTCAATTCTGTATTATTTGTTTAAATACTGCAATACTCTTTTCATGATCCTCACTGACTTGGTTACCTTTTGTTTTTATTTCTTTTACTTACTCCCCTTCCCAAAAGTTAGTTTTCTGGCATCATCAGCCTATCGCACCAGATCCAAGGGCCCTCCACCTACTTCTCCCGCTAGTCCTCCTAAGGGAAAAGACAAAGGCAAAAGTAAGATGGAAGAGTCCAGCGGCACCATAAAGGAGAATGTGATTGAACGGGTAGAGGCCACTGATGACCAAGGTATTCAGGTCCTGCATGAGAACATGTCACCACTTAAACAGAAATTGCTGAAGTTACAGGAAGAACTCGATCAAGTTTGGAATCTGGCTAATTTGTCATTTTCCCTCAATGTCCCTGACGTCAACCTTCCAAATGCTCAAAACCCCGCACCTCCACAAAATATCCCGAGGAAGCAAAATCATCTCGCACCTCACCATCACATCACTCCCCCAAAGAACCAAACTCTCCTGACGTAGTGCAATGCTTGTCACACCTGAAATAACACTCCACTACTTATCCCAGAACCTTAAAACCCCACAAAAGATCATTTCCACACTAATAACAATCCCATCTATGTGGAAACCATGATCCACTCCACTCCGCCTATCCCACAGATATCCGAGTCTGACAAAAAGGATTTACTTATCAGGAACCTGGACGAGGAGCTTAGGAAACTGACCAGCCGAGTCCAGGTTGTTGAAGGAACCAAGGGGATTGAAGGGTTGAACTATGAAGACCTTTGTCGAACTGCCCGGGGGTAAAAACCTCCAAAGTTCAAAATGTTTGACGGTACTGGTGATCCGAGAGTCCATCTAAGGACCTATTGCGACAAATTGGTGGGCATAGGAAAGGATGAAAGAATTCACATGAAGTTGTTCATGAGGAGTTTTAAGGGAGACGCACTGTCTTGGTACATCAACCAAGACCCCTAAAAATGGTCAAACTGGGTAAGCATGGCATCTCATTTTATGGACATATTTAGATTCAACACAGAGAATGCACCAGATGTTTTCTACATTCAAAATTTGAAGAAAAAACCTTTCACGAGTATGCTACTAGCTGGAGGTCAGAAGCCGCTAAAGTCAGACCTGCTCTAGAGGAAGAACAGGTGAACAAATTCTTTGTCCGGGCTCAGGACCTGCAGTATTATGAACGGTTAATGATGGTTGAAGGGCACAAGTTCTCTAACATCATCAAATTGGGTGAACGGATTGAAGAAGGTATTAAAAGCGGTATGGTTACAAATTTTGAAGCCTTTCAAGGCATTAACAAGGCTCTATAGTCTGGTGGTGTGTCTAAGAAGAGAGGTGGAGGAGCCGTAATGGTTGCACAAAGAACCAAGTCCTCGCTCAAATACCAAACCTATCCGACACCTCCACTCACATATCATCCAAACCCGAATTACCAAGAACCCTCACAGAATTACCAAACTCCACCACCTTCCTACCAAGCTCCACCACCAACATATCAACCCGCTTCGCCCAAATATCCACAACCCACTCCTGTCTACCACACTTATAATTCCCAGCCATCCCATTACCAATTAACCCCTGCACGCTAAAACTTCCCTAGACCTCGTCCAGTTTTGATCACCGCCCTCCAAAGCAATACACCACCATAGCCGAGCCCATTGACCAGCTGTATGAGAAGCTCAAAGCTGTTGGTTATGTCAGACCTATCCCTGCGGCAACCCCTGAGAACCCTTCTCAGTGGGTTAACCCAAAAAAATCCTCTACATACCATTCCGGCATGAAAAGTCACACCATCGAAGAATTCCGTTCTCGGAAGGACAAAATACAGGCTCTCATTGACAACAAGACTATTGTGGCAATGGACCCGACTCCAAAAATCCGCGACAATCCTCTGCCAGACCATAAGGATAAAGGTATCCATATGATTGAAATAGAAGATAATTGGGATCATGAGGGGTCAATTGGGTTGATCGTACAAGGCGATTACCCGAAGAAACCCGCAGTCACTCTCAAACCGATCATAGTCCAGAATCAGCCATCTGAGGCTGCTGAGATGAGTATGTCTATACCATTTGAGTTTGAAGCAGTGCCACCTGCAAAGTCACCAGTGCCAATTGAAGTTGAATTTGTATCTCCAGCAAATGCACCAACATCATTCAAGGTCACACTCTTGCAACCCCGAACACACATTCCGTTTGAAGTAAAAATGGCTGCACCGATTCCGGTGGCAATGTCAACCACGCCACCGTTCTATTCAAATGCTATCCATTGGGACTACACAACTGAGGTGAGAAGGAAAGGAAAGGTCAGGTCTGAGGAAGCTGTCGCAGAACAGGGTATGACGAGAACTGGTAGGGTTTACACCCCTGAGCATCTGGCCGAGTCAAGAAAGCAGGCTGCCAACCGGCCTCCCCTTATCGAAACAGGTCCCCATGACCTGTGGAGAAAGGTACATGCTAAGGAGTATTCAGTCATCGACCAACTGAACAAGACACCGACACATATATCCATCCTCTCTCTGCTGCAGAATTCTGAAACACACAGAAATGCTTTGTTGAAAGTATTGAGTGAAGCATATATGCCAAACAAATCACTAGTAGGTAAATGGACAATATGGTAGGCCAGGTACTAGAGAGTCATAAAATCACTTTTTATGAGGACGAGCTGCCACCTGAAGGATTGGGTCACAACAAAGCACTACACATCACAGTGCAATGCGAAGATCATTTTATCATAAGAATCTTGATCGATGGATATTCCAACCTTAACATATGTCCGTTGATAACACTCAAGAAATTAGGTAAAGGGCTACATGAAATAAGGGATGGGGCGATCAATATGAAAGCCTTTGACGGTTCTCAGAGGTCCACCATGGGGTAGATCAGTCTATGTCTACAGATGGGACCGACCTGGTTCGAAGTGGATTTCCAGGTGATAGATGTGCCGACATCCTACAACCTGTTGTTGGGACGACCCTGGATTCATGTTGCTTGGGCCATAGAATCAATGCTACATCAGGTGATAAAATTCAAGTGGAACCACCAAGAGGTGATTATTCATGGGGACGGTAGAAACCCCATTTATAGTCATCAAACTATTCCGGTGATTGACGGAAAAATGAAGATAGGCGGAGGAACTTACCACCACATTAAACGGGTCAATGCTATCGACAAGGAAAAATGGTGGGACAAAATATTGAGAGCATCCTGAACTGGAGATGATATGAGCCAGGCAAAGGGCTCGGTAAGAACCTCCAAGGGATCACGAAGCCCATAAAGCTCAAGAAACATGGCACCACTTTCAATCTGGGGTAGGAATACACTTGGCAGGAATTCAACGACTGGTCTCCACCTTGGCGCGGTCCCTATTACCCTTTGGAGCAGCCGATACCTTATCTTGAGAAGACTTTCAAGCAGGTCGACACTATTTACGGTTTAGACGAGAAATAAGCACTTGCAGCAATGAGGAGTTTTTTCCTAGAGGATAAAGATATGGATTGCTATGTTGTTCTCGAGGGGTCGGGGAGGAAGTCCTTTCCATACATATTGTAATCGAGAGGACATATCTCAAGAACTAGTCTATCAAGACAACCAGAGCTTGACGAGCCTTGAGGTAGCAAGAATAAAACAAGCATCATTTATTAAATGATTTTCCTTTTCCTGCATTTTTCAATTTCTGCAATAAAGATCTTCAATATTCAAAACAGTTATTCAATCTATCAAAGCATCTTCTAAATTTCCCTTACAAATCTGATATTTATTGCTATTGCTTTCTCTCATTACTTTATTTATAAAACATTACTATTACTTGTCTTGATGAACCGATGCCTATGACATGCAATGAGACAACGCAACAAACGGACATTGATTCAGCTGAAGACGACATACCTAACGAGATTGTCAAAGAAGTTGAGAGCTTTGAGAACATACATAAGTCTAACATAGATGAGACCGAAGTTATCAACCTGGGGGATTCAGAAAACATCAAGGAGCCTCGCATCAACATTTATTTGCCACCATCAGAAAAGAAAGAATACACGGAGTTTCTAAGAGAGTATGAGGACGTATTTGCATGGTCGTATAATGACATGACTGGTCTAAGTACGTCTATTGAGGCTCAAGAACTACCAACCAATCCAATGTGTCCACCAGTGAAACAAAATCTCAGAAAGTTCAAACCCGCCATGAGTTTGAAAATCAAAGAAGAAGTTACCAAGCAGATCAACGCCAAAGTTCTCTGAGTAGTGGAGTACCCGACATGGTTAGCCAACATTGTACCTGTGCCAAAGAAGGAAGGGAAGGTCAGAGTCTGCGTCGACTACCGGGATCTCAACCGGGCCAATCCAAAAGAGGACTTCCCCTTGCCAAATACACACATTTTGATTGATAACTGTGCCAAGCATGAATTGCAGTCCTTTGTGGATTGCTTCGCTAGTTATCACCAGATCTGGATGGATGAGGATGATGCGGAGAAAAAAACATTCATTACACCGTGGGGAGTGTATTGTTACAAGATTATGTCATTCGGTCTAAAGAATGCAGGGGCCACCGACATGAGGGCCATGATCACCATATTCCATGACATGATTCACAAGGAGATCGAGGTGTACGTGGATGATGTCATTATCAAATCAAAGAAAGTTGTTGATCACATGGAGAATTTGGGGAAGTTCTTCAATAGATTGCGAAAATACAATCTGAAACTAAACCCCGCGAAATGTGCATTCGGGGTTCCTGCTGGGAAGTTACTAGGATTTATTGTAAGTCGTCGGGGAATAGAATTGGATCCGTCAAAAGTCAAAGCCATTCAAGAGCTACCACCACCAAGGAACAAGAAAGATGTGGTGAGTTTCTTGGGGAGGCTTAATTACATCAGCCGGTTTATAGCACAATCTACAGTCATCTGTGAGCCAATATTTAAGATGATAAAGAAGGACACTGCGACCAAATAGACTAATGATTGTCAAAAGTCTTTCGATAGAATTAAGGAATATTTGTCAACACCGCCAGTCCTAGTACCGCCCGAGCCAGGCAAACTTTTGTTACTCTATCTTGCAGTGTTAGATGGAGCTTTCGGCTGCGTTCTGGGGCAGCACGATGAAACAGGAAGGAAGGAACAAACTATTTATTACCTCAGAAAGAAGTTCACTCCATATGAGGCCCGGTATTCTCTATTAGAGCATACATGTTGTGCTCTAACTTGGGTCTCCCAAAAGCTGAGGCATTATGATATTTTAGACGTCAATACTACACAATATTATAAGTTAATTGTGCAGTACCCAATTTTCGAGTGTTGTCTAATAAGAAGAACCCGTTTCTTCTTGGTGTACTACTTACTACTATTTACGGAATAATAAAGCAGTAAAGTAGAGACACAAATATTTTTACGTGGAAAAACACCTGGCTCAAAAGGTGAAAAAACCACTACCTACTCCTCAGTAAGATTTTCTCAAACACTTCACTAAAAACTCTGAGCCAAACGGACTTACAAAATAAACTCTTTTGTAATCCTAGGACTAAACTCTAATCCTCTTTGTATGAACTAGCTTCTAGCTAATTTCCACAGATGTCCAGCTAACTCTAACTTGAACAGTGTGTACCTATTGCAATTTTCTTCTAAGAAAGATGAAAAGATACAATGTTAAAACTCCTACTACATCCAACTAGAATCAATGATAAACGAATGAAAATTTTTTTTCTAGTTGAATTGTAGTCTTTGCACAACACTTCTGCTTGCAAATAACCTGGGAATTATGCTTACAGAACTTGATTCAATTTAGTCTTTGTGTGTCTTTGTTTGTCCCAATTTCAACAGTAATACTTTGAGTATTTATAAAGTCAGTTGTTGAGTTCTGGTGTGATTCTACCTGGGAGAACAAGTTCTTATCAAACTCAACTTCTTTCCTTTGTTTCTTTCTTTGCTGAATTCAACTTCTTTCATCTACATCAGTTTGCAATCTTTTTGTATTAGGAGACAACCTCTCAGTTCTTTGATACTCAGCAATAACTTATATCTCCTATGCTTGTACGATTCTTGTGCCAACTGCTCCGTTCAGGTGTGTATGATATGATGGACCTAGTGCATCTTGTCACCATTTGTCAATCGTCAAAACCCATTCAGTGATATGGGCCAACAAATTCCCCCTTTTTGATAATGACAAACTCTGTGCTTTTATCCTATATACACTTCAAACACTTTGTATATTTTTAAGCATTAATCATCGAGAACTAGGTTTATTAGGTTATAAATATCACTTTTTGAAAATTTTGAACCAGCAAACCACAACACATTTTCCCTCTTTTGGCATCATCGAAAAGTTGCAAAATGATACTTACCAGTTTTTAATTCCCACTCATGGCCAATTTAGGCAACTGCAGGTGCAAACATGATTAATCATCACAAGAGACTAATAATGTAAGCTAAATAAGAAATTGACACATTTTTCAAAACATCAAGCTTTCGTTGATTAAAAGGGATGATCAGCACCAAAACAGATTAAAATCAAAAACAGCCAAAACATGAGAAAAACAGAATAAAAACTGAAGCAAAATCTAGACACTGTCCCAAACTGGACAGTTGATAGGTTTGGAGGGGGTAGCACTGGACATTCCTAAGGTTGGGAGGGTGCAGATGAGACTGGATTCTTGGTTTGTAGAAGGGACAACATTTGGTGTAAAACACCTTCATTTTTCTCCTTCTCCTTTGCTAACTCAGCTCACCTCAACTAAGCGAGACCTCAATCGAAGGATCTCCATATCCTTTAACTTGCTTTCTTGCACCTAAGTACGGACCTTGCTGTTGACTGGTAGCTTCCGAGATGATCCAGGTTCATTTGCCGGGGCATTGACAGTATAACCACAAGACAGCAGAGTGTCCTTCCCAAAGAAATCCTTAGCAGTAGCCATCTCAACCTTCTTTGTAGGAACTCGAAAATGAGCAAGAATGATTGTCAAAATAAATCCATAAGGGATCACATGCGCTTTGGTGCCATTCACGACTATGTCCAAGAGCTGGATGATAAAAGCTGGCCAATTAATCTTCTTGCCTCTATACAGACACTCCATAGGGGTTAAATCCATGTAGTTAGCAGTGTGTCTTCGTTCTTGTCAGGGCAGCAGGAACTTGATCACAAATTCAAAGAACAGCTTGTGCTCAGGCTTCATCTCACTCTTGTACATAGCCCTAGGTTCAATATTCTTCTCATTGTCGCAGAAAAACCTGGTGATATTGAGAACTGAGGCCATTCCATCTAAATACGGCCATCTCTGCCTTATGTAGTCTTCATAACCCTCAGCTGGAATGTCTAGAATGACTCCCAGTTCTTGAGCATCAAAGGAGACTTCAACTCCCTTGACTAATGAGGTGACCCTGCCTCAAATGACTGTGGAATTCCCCATGAACTCCACAACCTCATTTCCGACCAGCCTGCCTTCCATACGAAGGACCATGTCCTTCCAGCCCCGCGCTGCCAGAAAATCCAGTAAATAACTCATTCCAGGCTCCTCCAAATGTGGGACCATGTCCTTCCAGGGCTCTGCGTTGCCGCATGCTAGAAATGTGGGACGCATGGTCCAATGGTAGGGAACCACCTAATACTATCCCGGGATTCCCAGAAATAATCCCTAGAGCAGGAGGGACGTCCAACATCCCCATAAGCTACCCGGCCACGCCATTTGGATATCCAAGCATGTCGGCTCATTTTGCCGAACGGTCTTCTGAGGTTCGCCCCCAGGTTTTGTTTTCTGGTACATCTTCCAACATTTTTACCGCACCCCCCGTTTCCGCCACAGCCCCACCAACTATCTCCGGACCAAGTTTCAAGCCACCGACATTTACATTCCAAACACCATCCGTCCATCAGGAGATTGCTCATACTGCTCCCAATGCATATCTCCTACAAACTCAGCCCGAGTTCGCTTTGGGAGAGGATAAGAAAAGCTTCAAAAGCGAAGAAATAACCCGGAAAATGAGGAGTATTGAACAAAGCCTCAACAATATGCAAGGGCTAAGCGGGCAAAAAAGTGTCTCCTACGCAGATTTGTGCATGTTCCCGCACGTCCATCTACCTCTTGGGTTCAAGACCGCCAAATTTGAAAGATATGACAGGAATGAAGACCCCATAGCCCACTTGAAAAGATACTGCAACTAACTCAGGGGAGCAGGCGGGAAGGAAGATCTTCTCATGGCATATTTTGGGGAGAGTTTAACAGGAATTGCATCGGAATGGTATATGGACCAAGATATCTCCCGCTGGCATATATGGGACGACTTAGCCCGGGATTTTGTCCGAAAATGTCAATACAATATTGACATTGCCCCCGATAGAAACTCATTGTCTAATCTTAAAAAGAAACCCTCAGAGAGTTTCAGGGAATACACATTCAAATGGTGTGAGCAAGCATCCAGAGTCAAGCCTCCGATGGATGAGGTTGAAATGGTGAGCGTTTTTCTACAAGCGCAAGAAGCTGACTTGTTCCAGAATATGATGTCCGCCATGGGCAAGTCGTTCGCAGAAGCCATTAAAATTGGCAAAATGGTGGAGAACGGGTTAAAGGCTGGTCGCATCCTGAGCCAGTCTGCCATAAGAGCAACCTCTCAGGCTATTCAGGGCGGGACCAGGGTTGCGGCCAACAGAAAAAAGAAAGAAGAAGGGGCCATGATGGTTTCCGATGTCAGGAAACCTCGATAGTACCCACGCCCATTTCCTAAAGCCTCCCAGCATTATTACCCCCACCAAGATACAGCTTATGCTTCGCCCCCTTTTTATGCGGTAATGAATGCTCAACCACATCCCAGGCCGCCACAACAGCACAATCAGAATAGAACTCCACCCCCGAGAAATAACCACCGTCCCCCACCTCCATATAATCAACGCCCGCCTCAAAACGGCTACCCATACAATGCCTACCCCAGAGAGCCACCAAGGAAATTTAATTTCACTCCCATCGGAGAACCATATTCCAGTCTCTTCCCAAAGTTGGTGCAGATGGGGCTCTTACAACCTGTACCTCCAAATGGACAGAACCCACAATCACCCTCATTTAGTCCGGGTACCAGTTGTGCTTATCATTCCGGGGCAGAAGGGCACGACACAGAGGACTGTTGGAATCTCAAAAGAGCCGTGGAAAACCTTATTGAACAAAAGAAAGTGGTTCTAAGGGACGAGGAAGCTTCCAATGTAAAAAACAATCCACTGCCCGCCAACAATCATGGGCCCGTCATCGGCATGATTTGCGAGGATCGGGATTTCGATCCGGCTCTAAAATCCATCATCGCCATAGCAAATGTAGAAACAAAACCCAAGATGACACCCAATGCAGTCAAAGAGATGAGAAATATCAACCCTGTCCCTCAGGTCACGGAGCAGACTAAGACTGGGAAAAACAAGGACCCTCCAAAGATGTTGTCCTTTACATCCCCAAAGCATACAGGAAAGAGCAGAGTGTTTTGAGCCCTCCCAGAAGGTTGCGATTCAACAGGGCAATAATGAATAACTCAAAAATATGTATAAGCAGACATATGCGGCGCGGGGGCCAATAATTTCACCCAAGCTGAATGAGCCCGTGGTTATTAACCGCACATTGCAAACCCCCATGAAGAACACTACTTCCGTCCCCTGGAATTACCGCGGGACCGTGGTCACATACAAAGGGAAAGAGATTACCAGGGAAACAGGCGAGGTAAACCCTTCAGAGAAATACCTCGACCCGGAAAAGCTAAACAAAAACAAGATGAAACGTTTCCCCCCCAAAAGGCCAGTCGGTGCTGGGGAGGCAGAGGAATTCTTCAAGAACATGAGGACCTATGAATACGCAATAATTGAAGAGCTCATGAAATCCCCCGCCCAAGATTCTCTGCTGTCTTTGTTGATGAATTCGAGCGAGCATCAGAAGATCCTAATCAAAACCCTCAATGAAGCATA
Organism: Nicotiana paniculata; assembly: GCA_005239505.1. Lineage (NCBI taxonomy): Eukaryota > Viridiplantae > Streptophyta > Magnoliopsida > Solanales > Solanaceae > Nicotiana > Nicotiana paniculata. The sequence goes on along the minus strand of ML321508.1, from coordinate 3,693 downwards.
TGTTCCGGCCAACACCACGGTCGAACAAATGGAGAGGATGGCAGAACAATTTTTTGAGGTCAACCTAATTTCGTTCAGCAAGAATGATTTACCCCCGGAAGGGGCCGCCCACAACAAAGCTCTCCACCTAACTGTTAAATGTGAGGGTTACTACTGAAGAGAGTTATGATGGATGGTGGGTCTGGAGTTGACATTTGCCCTCTATCAACCTTCCAAAGAATGGGGATCGGGACCGAAAGAATCAGACCCAATAATGTGTGCGTCCGTGCATTCGATGGTGTCAAAAGGGACACGATGGGGGATATTGATCTGATTTTGACCATCGGCCCTGTAGACTTTGAAGTAACATTTCAAGTCATGGATATGGATACCTCCTACAATTATCTGTTGGGAAGACCTTGGATTCATGCCGCAGGGGCAGTGCCGTCCACTCTCCACCAAATGGTTAAGTTCGAGTATGAGGACCAGGAAATCGTGGTCCATGGGGAAGACGAGCAATCCATTTACAGGGACCCGCTAGCCCCATGCCTGGAAGCGAGAGAGGGCAACGAGCACATAGTCTACCAGACTTTCGAGATTGTAATTGCAGACCAACATGAAGAAGGGGACCCATGCCCTCAAGCCTTCCTATCAAACGCCTCAATTATGGTCGCCAACGACATGGGTACACGCTCGATAAAGGGCTTGGGGTATCATTGCAAGGCATCAAAGAACCTGTCACCTTGCCTGTCAATGAAAAGTTCTTTGGCATAGGGTTTCAAGCTACCCCAGATGATGAAACATGGGCTGACCAACGCAAGAAAAATGGTTGGGTATTTCCCCAGCCAATCCCACATATCACTACATCATTTACCAAGACAAAATATGTGGAAGAAGAAGAAGAGGTTTTAACGGCCGAGGAAATAGAAGAAATATGCGGAGCAATGAAGCAAATGTTGTATGAGGCCCATATGGTCCAACCAGGAGAAGGCTCCAGCACGGCCGAAGTACAGTATATGGGACCTGATGCCAAGTTGCAACACTGGGAGGCTACTCCATTCCCCGTTCAGCGGGAGGCTCGGTAGTTCAGCTTTCTCCATCTTTTCTGCACTATGAGTTATTTCAGGGTGTAACTCAAGTTTAAGTTTCTTGCCTTTAAATTTTTGATTTAAACCCTCCTATGTTCAAAATTAAATGAAATGAAGTCAAGATTTCATCGTCTACTATCTCTCTCTGATTTTTGTCTACTTTTCTTANCATGATAAGTGTCCATGCGGATAAAAACACTAAAGACGCCTTGATTCAACTCCTATTAGAATTCAAGGACGTATTTGCTTGGTCCTACGAAGACATGCCCGGATTGAGTATGGACTTGGTGGTGCAGAAATTGCCCACCTACCCCAGTCATCCGCCAATCCAACAAAAGCAGAGAAAGTTCAAAACATACATGAGTGAAAAAATCAAAGAAGAGGTTGCTAAACAACTAAAGGATGGAGTGATCCGAGTGGTCCAATACACCACATGGCTAGCCAATGTTGTCCCGGTGCATAAAAAGGACGGAAAGGTCCGAGTATGTGTCGACTATCGAGACCTGAATAAACCCAGTCCCAAGGATAATTTTCCGCTGCCAAATATAAACATCTTAGTGGACAATTGTGCCAAACATGAGGTGCAATCTTTTGTCGATTGCTACGCCGGATATCACCAGGTGTTGATGGATTAAGAAGATGCAGAGAAGACAGCTTTCACTACACCCTGGGGAACATACTGTTACCGAGACATGCCGTTTGGTTTAAAGAACGTTGGGGCTACTTATATGAGGGCCATGACGGCCATATTCCACGACATGATGCATCAAGAGATTGAAGTATACGTAGATGACGTGATCGTTAAGTCCAAGACCCAAAATGACCATGTGCAACACTTGAGGAAATTCTTCGAATGCCCGCGCAGATATAATCTAAAGTTTAACCCAGCCAAATGCTCTTTTGGAGTTCCTTCCGGAAAATTACTGGGATTTATAGTCAGTCGACGGGGCATCGAGCTGGATCCGACAAAGATATAATCCATCCGGGACGTTTCGCCCCTAAGAACCAAGAAAGAAGTTATGAGTCTATTAGGTAGGTTGAACTACATCAGCAGGTTCATCGCTCAGTTGACCTCAACATGTGAGCCTATATTCAAGCTATTGAAAAAAGATGCGACCGTCAAGTGGACAGACGAATGTCAGGTCACTTTTGACAAGATCAAAGAATATCTGTCGAACCCACCGGTGTTAGTCCCACTAGAACCAAGGAGGCCTTTGTTACAATACCTGACGCTGCTAGAAGAGTCCTTTGGGTGTATTCTCGGGCAACACGATGCGACCGGACGAAAAGAGCAAGCCATTTATTACTTAAGTAAGAAATTCACAAGTTACGAGGCCAAGTACTCTCAGTTAGAAAAGACTTGCTGCGCTCTAAATTGGGTAGCTCAAAAGCTCAGACATTATCTGCTGGCTTACACCCCCTACCTCATCACGAGGTTGGATCCTTTGAAGCACATATTCCAGAAGCCAATGCCCACCGGGAGATTAGCCAAATGGCAAATCCTGCTCACAGAATTTGATATCGTCTATGTCACTCACACGACTATAAAAGCCAAAGCATTGGCCGATCATCTATCCGAAAATCCGGTCGATGACGAATACCAACCTTTAAACACTTATTTTCCGGATGAAGAAATCAATTCCGTTCGAGTAATTTTGGAAAGCGCCGACACGTGGAAAATGTTTTTCGATGAAGCAGCCAACGCGTAAGGTATAGGGATAGGGGAAATCTTGATTTCACCCGCGGGGCAACATTACCCAGCCACGGCCCGTCTCCGTTTCTTATGCACAAACAATACCGCCGAATATGAAGCTTGTATAATGGGCATGAACATGGCCATTGACATGGATGTAAAAGATTTGTTGATCATAGGGGACTCCGATTTGGTTATCAAGAAATCTTAGGGAGAATGGGGAACTCGAGATGTCAAACTCCTTCCCTATAGACAGCATGTAGAGAATCTCAGTAAACGATTCAAAACTGTCGAGTTCGGGTATACTCCTCGGTGCCATAACGAGTTAGCAGATGCCTTGACCACTCTAGCTGCAATGCTACCCTATCCATGTAGTGTCCGCATAGACCCGTTGGAGATCCAAATCAAAGAGCGACATGGTTACTGCAACACAATCGAAATAGAATCCGACGTCCCACCATGGTATTATGATATTATAAGGTTTTTAAAGACCAAAGAATATCCTGAACAGGCCAACGGAGACCAAAAGAGAACCATCCGAAGGCTCGCCAGCATTTTCTTCCTAAGTGGGGAAGTACTATACAAAAGGACAACAGATTTAAATCTGTTAAGATGCNGGGCGAGGTCCACTCGGGAATATGCGGTCCCCACATGAATGGGTACGTCCTCGCAAAGAAAATCTTGCGGGCTGGATATTATTGGATGACCTTGGAGAAAGATTGCTTCGATTTCATCCGGAAGTGCCATAAGTGTCAAATACATGGCGACCTAATCCATGCGCCACCTTCAGAACTGCATCCCATGTCAGCACCCTGGCCATTTGTTGCTTGGGGAATGGACGTCATTGGGCCTATCGAGCCAAAGGCCTCGAACGGGCACAGATTCATCTTGGTCGCTATTGACTATTTCACGAAATAGGTCGAGGCCGTCACG